>JAOYSI010029064.1:0-31767 GCA_025775065.1 Hiodon alosoides
TCCACCGTCAGCGGCCTTGGGATGGTGTTAGTGATCCGCAATTCCGCCACTATCTCTCTCCATGGAAGCGCTGAAATTACCCTAGAAGTCAGAAAATCAACTTATGTATGCTGTTGATTTTAAGACCCCCCTTCTCGAGTGCGGCTCTCCAGCTTTCCAGTGCTGTTTCAGCCTGGCTTTTGCTCTTCGTACAAAGTACGATGTCATCTATTGTGATTTTTGCCGGAGTCCATCTGTCAGCCTGTCCATGAGGGTGATAAACAGAAATTGACTTAAGGCTGACCCCTGTTGGAGTCCAACCTTAACGTCAAAGCTGTCTATGATTCCCACAGCGCTTTTGACTTTGGTCCTACTTTCAGCGTACATGTCTTTAACTGCTCTGACATATTTGGCTGGCACACCTGAGTGGTGCAAAGCATGCCAAACCTCTTTGCGTAGGACTTTATCATATGCTTTCTCCAAGTCCACGAATGCAGTGCAGTTCTTTTTGCCCTTCTCGATGCTTCTCCATTAGCATCCGCAGGGCGAACAGTGCTTCTGTGGTGCTCTTGCCCGGAACAAATCCAAACTGTCTATCTTCTATGATTCTCTCCCAGAGTTTCATAGTGTGGCTGATGAGCTTCAGACCACGATAGTTGGAGCAGTTCTGTACGTCTCCCTTGTTTTTGAAGATGGGTACTAGAACACTTTCTCTCCATTCCGCTTTCTCTCCATTTCCAGGCTTTGATAGGGATCTCATCTGTGTCCGTAGCTTTGTTGGCCTTCATTTACTTCAGGGCTGCTTGCACTTCTTGTTTGCTGATCGGTGAGACTTCTTTGTTTTCCAGTTCCTGTTTGTATCTTCTTCCGTGGTGATTCTTTTCATTCAGGAGCTGCTTGTAGTATTCTTCCCATCGTCTTTGAATCTCAACAGTCTTTGTCAGTATCTTTCCGTCCCCATCTTTGGTTGCGCGCACCATCTGAACGTCTTTACCACTATGGTCCCGTTGGTGTGCTAAACGATACAGTTCCCATTCCCCTCCTCCATCTTCTATTCGTCTGTACAATTCGTCGTAGGCTTCTCGCTACGCCTTTGCCCCGGCTTTGTTTGCTTCATGTATTCAGATAAATAATGGTAAATACCAGAGGGATCAACAGTTGGATTTTCAGTAAGCAGTCGAAGCATCATCTGGAATCTCTCCATTACCCAGAACAAATCTGCCATTCTCATTAGAGTAAATTTCTCAGTATCTGATGTCTCAAAACTTTGAAATGTTTTTGAATGCTGTGGATTCGGTTATTACCCCAAATTTTTTTAATTGAAATGGTTCCCTTGGAGAACAAAATGCACAGTCTGAAGTCAAGCCCAGAGAGCATTATTGCGTGTGAAGATTCTATTATGTCCATTCTTGTCCAGTTACTGGAAGCACTGACCAGGTTCAAAAGGTTCAGGTAAAAATGACTGTCACTGTACTCATATTCCTATTTCCAGGAGGAGAGACATGGTATAAACTCACGCACAGAAACTATGGTCGTTACCCACTAGGATGTGCATGTTAAGCTCAGTCGTTAACAGGACGAAAGTGGAAAAAGCACATTCCAAATCTAGTGATCCATCATTTGATTAATGTATTAGAAGAATAAGTCATTTTTTTTTCAAAAATGGAAGCTGCAGTCTACTTGATAATTAACTTTTGAACTATGTGGTGAATGAAACACAGGTGTTTTTCATGTTTTTAGACATGCTGTAGTTGTGGTTACGATGTCACCCCATGTAACTGATCTGGCATCAGTCAGGTCCAGGAAGGTGCAAACCGATATCACCCCATGTAACTGATCCGGCATCAGTCAGGTCCAGGAAGGTGCAAACCGATGTCACCCCATGTAACTGATCTGTCATCAGTCAGGTCCAGGAAGGTGCAAATCGACGTCAAACCATGTAACCTATTAAAACTAAACATCAAACTCCTCAACCCAGTTCCTCCTTTGCACTGCCATTTCTGAATTGGGGACAAAATAGAAATATTATTGGTGTTTCCAAATAAAAAATAATAAAAATCTGTTTTTTATGACTTTCATTAATTCGACAGTTACCTTTGAAACTGAACTATAAACTAACAGCAAAGATTAAATAGATACTAATGGTAATTTGCAGGTTTCATTTAGTCCAGGAATGATCTAGACATTTTGATTATCACATCTGTACTGTGAGAGAACTGATTTCAAACCTGCCTGGCAGGTGTTTTATGAAATCTTTGCTTATTTTCATTTACTCCAGACCAGTGGTTTGAATTTAAAAAAACAGTCAGTGAAAAGCTTGACGGAAACAGGATATGCAATCATATACACACACACACACACACACACAGTGTACTGAAGAGGAGGGCTCAGGGGTGAGGGCCGGGTCTGGTCCTTATTGGTGTGTTGGCCATGTTACTAAACTAATTTTGGAATGTTTGGGGTGCAGTATTTAAAAAATATTCATAATGTAAGTATTTGACATTGATGAGCAACTTGGCTAAGGCAGTGCACGGCTAGTTGTCTCCGTGCCTGTTGGATCAGTCTGAGGCAGAGACAAAGCTCTGGAACGCCACTGGTCTCTGTACAGTGGTGAGCTGGCCCCATGCCACCCCTCAGCAAATCTGTGAAATCTTTAGCAAGTCTGTGAAAACTCGGCCTGCTCAGCACAAACCACAAAGCATTCCACAATGGCACACAATTAAAAATAAAAAAATAACATGCCTCTGCTGTGAAGTATGAATATTTATTTAATAGGGTTTCGATTTATACTACATATTTTCAGTGAGTTATCATATTTGGGTTTCTTGGTTTATTAACTAACTATGGTTAAACCAAGCAACCGACTTTAAATGCACGTTTGTGGCCATCTCTCAGAAATTGATACTATCGAATGTAGGTATATTCCCTTACTTTACATTAGTCAGTCCTCTACACAGTTTTTTTGTAGGACATGCACGGTGTAATGGAGTCTTTGTGTAAAATACATTAGTCAGCCGTAAGGGTTGGGTTCAGCGAGCGTGCCCACGGGTTCTTTCATGTCAGACGCCACGCTGATGAATGTGTGTCTGGTTTGCTTTCGAGAACGGTAACTCCTCTAGACTTCCCCTCTCGTTTTCGGGAGACGGTTTAGCCTACTGAGGTGCGTTGCCTTTTACGTTACAAATCTCCGTGATTCATGGCACTCGTTGACACAGGGGGAATCTGCCTTATTTACCCTAAAGGCCTACTCCCGCAGAATATCCATTTTCATTATTCAGGAACAACAAATAGACTCGTGGAGAAAAGAAAAGAGTCAGGGGTATCAACATCGAAAATTTTCTGGGCATTGAATCAACTTTACTTTAAATATTTACCCTGAATAATGAGCCCAAATGTCTGGCGCACTCCGCAGTTGGAGGGATTGCGCAATTCTAGAGACGAATCTCCATAAAAACGGTGTAGCCTGACACGACTGCCAACCACACCGCACAGATTTTTTACTGATTGACCGAGGTTGCTGTCGCTAGCTAACAGCGTGATTGCTAAGCTTATTTTTCTATGACTACTTGCAGGTTCGATATCTGAGCAAATATAATAAGCACAACCACTTACTATTCCAAGTACCAAATTGGAGTTATATTAGAGTTTTTTTTACAGAATTATTAGAGTAATACTATTCCAGGCATATAACTGAAAAGGCGTGGGTCCATCCACACAATTAGCTAAATGAATATGAGAAGTACTCTGAAGGTTAGTTCCTTCAAATACTCCAGTAAAATGGCCCTATATGCTCCAACTCGCTGTCCCAATTGAAAAAAATACCGAGGAATATTTCCTCTGCAGACCTGGGCAGTCCGCCCATTTTAAAAGAAATAAAATCAAATGTGTTCTCAAACAATCAGAATCACATTTGGATAGAGGCAAAATAAAGACATTTTCCTTCAGTCGGTGGCAGAGTGGACTGACGAGTCAGCCTTGGCTGTCCGCAATTTTCTGACTTTGCGGCTTAGAGCTTGGAATGTGAATGATAAGAAATGTCATTCAGAAAGAATTTACAGCGGAGGATGGAAATCGTGGAGTATTTTTTAATGGAAAACAGATGGACCAGGTAGCTCTAGGGCCCTTTTATGGTAAAAGCCTAAAACAGCGGAATACTGGGTCCGTAAGATTTAAAAAAATAAATAAAACGCGATGCCTTTGTGGGCCTTAAATAGCTGCTCAAAGCTGACGTGCGGTTTTCTGAACGTCTCGCCGTCGCAAGTGACGTGCTTCATGCAGGGCAAAACAAGACCTATTTTATCAGAGGCGTTTTATTTGGGCTGGAGGTGCGCGTGGACGACAGCGTGTTTGCGTTAGCGTAATGGTGCGAGTTGGAAATTTTATATTTTGATAACATTCGGTGAGTGTTGTTTGATATTTATCCACCTTTGTCTCATTGTGTGGATGAGTAACAACATAAGCGCTAGAGGGCTCCCCAGCAAGAGAACAATAACATTTCATTGGATTCCAATTCCCGCCACTAGGAAATCTTTAGCATTGTGAGTATCAACAGGGGTCCAGAACCTTCCGGAACTACCACAGAGTTAAGAGTAAACTGAATGCCAGCGGATTTCGTTTTAACCGATGGTAATATCACATTTGATAAGGTCGTCTGCTAAAATTATTACATTCCCTTGTTTTAAACTATGTTCATGTAGGGAGTACATCTTCTAACTTTATTATAGAAGGGGTGACTATATAGCGTATACGCCGTAGAAAAAGTTAGATGAATTAATATCCATTTCAAATCTACTAATAAATTAAACTGACAGGAACATTACTTGTTCTCATTGTAAACCTGCCAAACTCGTCATGTTTAATTGCTCTTTAACTCCAGTTTAGGCTCTGCTGGGCTGGCCGTCGACGCGCTTAACGGTTAAGAACAAAGTCGATTCAAACCGCGCAAAGGTCTCCTGGGATCTTTAGATTAATGTATGGATTTCATTTAGTTTTACCGTTTTATTCCCTTCGCACTTGGGGATATGTTAATCTTTTGGTAAATCTTTTGCCGACATCTCGCTTTAGTGATTTAGTAGCTTTATTACGCCGACAGTTAAAAGGCCCAGAAAGTCAAGCTTGGGATATAAATGTGATATATAAACAGACCCTTTAAACTATTAATTTACGAGACCTCGTAGAGTCGTGACTTCAAGTTTCCCACTTTCATTCTGAGCGATTATACTGACATCTGTTGGTCGGAATGATGAACTGTACAACAATCGTCCTTATACATTTTATTCCGAAGTTTTTGAGGGTACATGAAACTGGCAAAAAAAAAAAGATCAATTATTACCAATAATTCCAACAAAGCAGCAGTGAAAAGTGAACTATTGATACTAGTTGTAAAATTACAATACACAGCATTAAATTAACAAACATTTAAAGGCACATGAGTATCAACTGTCTGAATATAATATATAAAAATAATTTTAACATACTGTGTACATCCACCAGTGCTTGAGTTTGCACCCTTTAGTGCTAAAATCAAAGATAATGGATCAGCAATTCATACTGAAACTATTCAAGAAAATTCCAACAATAACACATGAATATGTTCCACTCATCCAGTACAGTACACAGATATTGGGTATTCCATAGTTTGAATTCAAGTATAAACTACGATTTTGTAGGCTTCCATTTTGAAGAACACCCAACAGAGTCTTCTCCCTATGAGGTATACAAGCATATTTTTTTTTTTTTTTTTAAATGCCTCACATTCATTTGTGCAGAAAACCACTTCACATTCTCAAGGTCTCCATCGTTTTATCACTGATTAGACCTTCTATTGGGTTATCCAGGGTTTCTGACCCCATGGGCCTGGACCATTGGGTGGAACGGCTATAGGGTCACATGACGAACCTTACAGTGAGGCAAATTTGCGACACAAAGCAACACCTCAGCTAATCCTTTTCACTTCCGGTAACTTCTTGACATAGTTTAGTTTTGAAAATAAATTTGAGCAAATGTTTCAGGCAAGTGCAAGAAAGAGGATTAGTTAAGGTTTTAGGGCAGCTGGTGGTGTAGTAGTTAAGGAGACAGGCTGGTAACCGAAAGTTCCAACCCAACACTGTTGGAATCCTTGAGCAAGCTACTTAACACGAATTGCTTTAGTAAAAATATGCAGCTGGATAAGTGGATGAACGTAGAAATTGTAAGCTGCGTAAATTGCTCTGGATAAATGTGTCTGCCAAGCAACTAAATTGTAATTTAGTTGCACATATTTAGCCTGGTTTTGTCTTCATTGCTTAGTGTTGATTAAAACCTATATTTTATTACAATATGAATTAAGAGTTGAAGCCAAAAAAATGTCCTTAAAATAAGTAGTATAACTTCATATGCAATATAAAAGGTCGCAGTTAATCATCGGGCTTAGGGCAAAATTGTTCTGGGAATCCCAGCACTACAGATATCATATTGTGATGATGTAACAATACCACGTGACCCCTGGACCGAGTCATTCCCATTTGTGGGGTTAACCTCTCCCCCCTCAGGCCTGTGGTCAGACTTACATTTGGACATCAGAGTCTCGGAGGTTGTTTTGTTTTTTGAATATAAAAACAAACATTGGAGAACTCTGTGGTTTACCACAAATACTGTTGCTGGAGTGTTCAGATTCCTATCAAAAACTGCACTTGTGCCCAGTCACCACTTGGGGCACCAGCAAGTAAAACCGTAAACACTGCAAGGACAGCACTACCTGTAATATACCAGTTAATAGATATTCTATCCCTATGATCAAAGTTACTTTGAAAAAGTAAACTATTTTTACCTGTCAAAGAACTGCTAGTAGAAATGATTTAGATTTTGTACTTTGCATATACTTTCTACAGAATGCACAATTCTAAAGAAGGAAACTTTAATAAAACTGTAACAGAGTCACCCCAACACTTTTGGTATATAAATAATGTTGAGTAAGAGTGCAATACAGAATTACCTAGGTAGCTCATTCTTGTCCACTACAAAATTAACCATCTAGCCTCTTTCAATTACTAGGGGCAAAACAAACTTCTGCCAATTTCCTTCTCTTCCCCCTGGAATAAATTATTACGCATGTCAAGTTTTTAAAATGGTCACACTGTCGAGGCACCTGTAGGTTTATCCCACTGTGGCAGTAAGACCCCCTTTTCATCAGGGAGGGGAAAAGCTGCTACCTCAGTTTCCAGTTTGGACACTTCGATGATGAAAGAAGTTTTCAGCCAATCCGCTAATCTGCGGGGGGGGCCCCGACGTCCAGTCTCCTCTGGGCAGAGCTGCGTCTGCGCTCTGAGACTGGAGTGGCCCCCAGTTCCCCGGGTGTCTGGAAGAATGCCTGGGAGCTGGACAGGCCGGGCTCCTTCGGGTTCAGTGGCGTCTGTGGCTGGGGGGGAGAGAGGACGGGACAACGTGAGGCCCGAGCAGCAGGAACACATCGATGTTAAAATTCTGATCTCCAGAACAAACCAGCTTACAGAAGTTACATCTAATATAACTCTTACACTTGCAGCCGATTTAGAAATAACGGCTGGTTTTATATTTCCTATATTGAGTATGTGGACATGACGTGATGAGGTAAAGTCAAACTGCTTCACTGGACTCATTTGCTTAGTGTTGCACAGCCCGGCCCACAAAGTGTCTCCTAATCGCCATGTGACTTGCTTTCAATCTCCAGGCCAGTGACAAAACTATACAAAGAATTGGTGGTTTAATTCTCCCTTATTGGGAGGGGGGTGAGACAGAGCCTTAGAAACTTTCACCACCCTCAGTAACAGTCCTGGCCTGAAACGAAAGGCAAACACAGGCCTATAGCGTTGTTTAATATGGACTACAGTTGCTTTGCTTTTAAGAAGAGGCACACAAACCGCTTACCCCCATCTCAGTGTTGTCGAGGGCCATCGGCTGTCTCAGTGGGGAGTCCAGGGGGACCAACCCATTCGCCTTGGACTGCTCTGTACTGGAGATCACCAACGGCGACCTGCTAAACCAGGGGGGTCTGCCCGCGACATAGTGGCGTGGCCCCACCACGAGATGAGCCGGGGACGCCACTGCTGGCAGAGTATAACCCTCGCCTCCGACCGGGATGCCGCTGGCAACAAAGCGGTAGGGGGCAAACGCGGAGGAGGGCACCAGAACATAAGGCAGAGCCAGGGCAGGGACGTCACTGGAGGAGAGGGCCGGCCCGCATCCTGGAGAGAGGAGCGCGTTCACGCTGTTCAGACCTGACGGACAGGGAAGCAAATTCACTCTCAACACCAGGAATCACAAGAAGTCTGGATCGGCGCTACAGGGCTCCCCAGCAAGAGAACTTGACTGGCGTTGGGTGAGTGTTTCTGACAGGAAAAAAAACAAAAACACGAAAGGCCAACAAGATTTCCTGCTCTGAACATAACACTGCAACCTACAGGATAACATGCTCTGAACATAGCACTGCAACCTACAGGATTACAGAACCAACAGTAGAGTAATAATTGGGCAAATAAAGTCCCAGGGCCTCTGGAATGAAAATTCCTAAATAAAAAGAGGATACAACCTGGTTTAAACCTGTAGACCTTTGAACCCCACGTAAATGGAGAGAGCAGTCAGCAGACGTCACGCGACGACATCACAGCACACATAGCGTCTCGTTAGGGTGGAAGCAGCCCTACCTGCGGAGTGGGGCACGTATAGGTAGTGTGACACTGGGGCCCCGCCAGGGGGGCTGCATCTATCCGCCTTCCAGCCATCAGAGGACCCGGGTGAGCCTTTTCCCTGCAGTTGAATTGCAGGTTCTGGGCAGCCGTGGCTCGGGGAAACCCTCGGGGCGCCCTCTTTGTCCCTTTGCCTGCTTGTGTACCTCTGTAAGAAAACCAAACCAAAGTCCTTCCTTCATCGCAGAATACCTGGTTTCAAGAACGCGTTTCTCCTTTAGCCCAGAAAGCGATCGACAAAACAAAAACGCACGCAGGCCTGCAAGTCAGTCGCTTATCGGCTAAATTCAATGTGACCCTTGCATGGCTGCCCACAGCGGCCTCGCAGAGGAAAAACAATCAGGCCGTTCCTGAAAAGTCTGCTCTTATCTTAATTACCGAGGAAGGGGCTCCTGATCAAACATCCCATTCTCCTCGCAAGATCACGTCCCAGCCCCAAGCCAATTAAGCCCCAAGCCTCATTTGTAGAAAGCACGAGGGTGCTCGGTTTTCCGACACACATCCGCAACTCGCTCTTTAGGTGGCAGCAGAGTCGGCTTTGCGAGGCGAGACATCGCTCGGCTGAAAGACCCCCTCCCCTTAATCGTTCTTCCCGAGCATGCGAAACGAATGCGAAACGAAGCCGGTTTTAGTAAATGCAAATTAGATTGATGCCACAGGCCTTTTAGAAATACCAGGGCCCATGTATCTGCTGACTGATAAAGCAGTTGTTTTTAATTACAGCTGGAATTTAATTGTCTAATCGACGAGCACACAAGGTTTCATAGTTTCTTGCATAGGCTCCATTCACCATGTGATTAATTGCGTTGGCTCGACAGTCTGGGGAGAAATGTAATTAATTAATTAAATAACATCAGGTCCATTAATTGTGCTTTTAAAAAACAAAACCCAACTGCCAAACCAACTGGTGAAACTTTTCATGTTAATACCGATTTCCCTGGCTTGAGTTCCAGTAATAGGTGCACATATAGCCAAACCCTGCAGTCAAACTGTCAATAAAACTAATGCTCTCGGGTATAGCAGGTATGTACTTAAACACATCAGTTGCACAGCAGTGGGGGGAGGGGGCTAAAACCCCCTGGTTAAGGTCCGCCCACACACTTTCAGAATGTCAGAGAGAGAAAAAAAACAGGAAGGAACTGCATTGAATATCTCTCCTTTGAATGTTAAAACCTCCATGTCTCCAAAATGTCAATGTTAGGGTCTAGAGAATCAATCAGCAGAATCTTGCAAAACCAATATAAGCATGTCATTAAAAAAAAAAGATCTTTTTTATATATATATATATATATATATATATATATATATAATACATACACACACATGCCTTTAAATTTCCCTATTCACGCCACCCTCCAAGAAGCATCTTTCATTTTACAATTCCAAACCACAAAAGGTCCAAAGGGAAATTACAATGAGTGAGTTCTCTTATTTCAATCACACTGGACACCCAGACGAACTTTGTACCGACTAGCTGTGAGCTTGCTTTGCAGATAATGCCTCTGAATGAGATTAACCATTTAATGAACAAGTTGTTGTGAAAACTGGCATGGAAGTACAGCTGGCGTCTACATCGGACCAGTTTTCCCGCCATCACCCTTTGTGACATGGACTCACCCCCTGTGGAAGTTCAGTCTCGGAGCGGGCCCTCTTGCCTCCCAGGTTTTCCTCATCATCCGTTTTCCTTTTCCCCAGAATGCCCTGCCTGGATTCGGACACAGACGACACCCGGTTTTCGCCACCCCTTCCGTCCGGCACCTTGCTCCCGTACAACACAACCACAGGCACCTGTGTCAGGTTGGTGAAGTGAGCCAGGGATCGCTGGGCGCGGGGCTCCGCCTCGGCTCCCCCAGGAGCATGGGACAGGCTCAGGAACAGGCCGTTGGATTTGGCAGCGTCGAGGTTGTGGCTGGGCGGGGGGAGTGACCCATAGGGTGCCACGGAAACGACGGGTGCTCCTGGAGGGCTGATGGGGATCGGCGTTGTGCTACAGAGACAGTTCCTAAACAACGACAACAGACCATGTATGTTTACTCTTGCTTGTCTGACAGCATTACCCTGCAGAATACATTCCATTCAACACTGCCCGTTCTCATTTAGGCAGAGTTTAAAAACCTTTTGCCGCAAGTCCACTTTAACAGCAAACTTTAACGTCTCTTCTCCCAGGGCACGTCTGACGACAGTTCAGTTATGGGATGGGAGGGAATTCTGGCAAATTGACACGCGACTGAACGAGTAAAGGCCAACGGTCTAACAAACATCTATGCAGATCATGGTCAAAAACTTTGTAAAAACTTCAATAACTTGCAATAACCCCCCTTATAATGTAAAAATGGCGGGACGGTGTACGGTGGCTTGAGACAACAGGCTTCATTTACACTGCAGTCCCTGGTGTCACTGTAAAAACTACACCCAGGGGGCCAAAAACAAACTGCCTTACGAAGGCCATTGTTCAGTTTAACATCCGGCGCTATGTGATTATGTCTATGGCCAGAGTGTGGTACACTTTGTCACTGAAACTCATTACTCTCATAGTAGCCAGGGTAAAGAACATGATATCCGGAGAAATAGAACGGCTGTTAAATTTTTTTTTATAAAAGTGCTTTACTGGGCTGTCTAGTCACAGTCGACCATAGTCAACCAAAAGACCATAGACTTTTCAAGCAGTATATTCACATGCACGTTAGCATTTGCCGCGGTTTTAGCTTATTTAAAACTGGCTCTACGAAGACATGGAAACATCCGTACCACCCACTCAGTAACTCAGCATGGTGTCATTTGGTGGACACCAAACATGTTAGCACGTTGAGATCCTATGTTTTTCAGGCATTCTTTGTAAAACTCACCCTTGGCCGTCTCCAAACTTCTGCCGACATTCCCCCTGTCTGGAGAGATCGAGACCTGGATAGAGAGTGTAGGGGGCATTTTAACATCACGATTACCGGCTGGGCCAAGAGTTTAAGATATATCTTACGATGTGAAAGGGTCACCTGACATGGCGGTTCAGAGGAGCGAGGTCAACACAGTAGTGGCTGCTGCCACGCTGTCGACCTGGTCTTACTCACTGGCTTGGTCGCTGTACGGGCTGCAGGGTCCAGAGCCGACCCCAAGTTGCTCGCTGACAGGGGTGGGCGCTGTGCCAAAAGAGGCGTGTCGCTCTAGCTTCTTCCTTTCACCCACCTCTGGATGAGGATCCTCGTGGGATACTAGGAAGGCGGGGGCATCGGCAGCGTTCAAATCTTCTAAACAAAGACGAAACGGACCAAACGGGAATAGTGAATGTCACATCCGCGGTATTCGCCACAGTTAGGTTCGACAGCCATCAGGTTGTCTTTCATTCTCTGCCTTCACCAGACGTTCGGTTCCATCCAAGATGGCTGACACACATAGGGGAAACGAGGGGGTTAATGTTACTGATCCGATCTTCCCTACCTCTGCTCCCATGGAAATTGGCAGGGCCGGTCCAGGTGAACGCTGGCTTCCTGCCCCGCTCCTCTTTCACATGGACCTTCTTGATGAGGCCCAGGCTGGTCAAAACGTTGGCGATGTCGTACAACCGTCTGACCTTGGCTGAAATTTGGTCGGAGAGAACATCAATATAATTCTTTAAAAAAAAAATATACAAGAATATATTAGTAATTGGCTGCTCTTGATTTCTTTACCATTCTTTCCAAAATCCATTTTTTCATTTCAGCACAGATACTAAAAATTAAGTAAAAATATAGCCATCTCAGTCTTGACATATAGCCTAAATGAGCCTTAAACGTGAATAGAAAGTCACGTGCCAACATAAGCAGGAAAGGCACAGGTCTGGAGGAGGCCAGACCTCAGAGAGCGTGGAAATGGATTAATCTCACGCGTGGATGATGAGAAAGATAAGACACTCACTTTTGTACTGGCTCTGGCTGCCGCTGTCCTGACTCTCCTCGATGAGGATTTTGGCTGCCGTGTCCAGAGTGATGACATGCGTCTTGGAGACCAGGAAGAGCATGACAAACTTCTGGCTCATGATTCGCAGGGATTTGCCCTTCCGTCTGCTGGCTGTGGCAGGGAACAAAAACAACACACACGCCATCAACGCAAGGCAAGCGTGCTCACCAAGCTGGAGTTCACAAGAGTGCAGACTGAGCCCTGTGAGCTGGAGTTCACTCAAGCACAGTCTGAGCCCTGGAGTCCACCATTTTGAATCCAGCTCCTGTCGTTCTCCGAACGCAAGCGCTCAACGTCTGCTCGTTTTGCTTCGAATCGCACACAGGAGGCCGGTGTCGCGAGTAGACTCCACACTTCCTTGGTGGGTGGTTGGCAGCAGACTACGCCACAGAGCGAGACCACAGGCCTCCCCACTTCCCCTCTCACCGGCGCCCTCGTCTGCAGCCTCTTCCCTGCCACGAGCGGCAGCGCCCTCCGTCTGCTCCAGCTGCTGGCGGTAGCGCTGGCGGTGGCCCAGGCCATGAAGCTCCTGCAGGGTGCGCCCCAGCTGCCCACGCCCGTGCCACAGGTACTGGTTCTTGGCCACCCGGCTGACCAGCACCAGGGACTCCAAAACGTTCACAATGTCGTAGATGCGCCGCCTCTCCACTCCTGGGGAACAAGACGTCGCCGCATGAAAACAAAGAAACCAAGCGTTTCCGCACGGCGCTTAGATCTTGCAATCAGGTAGGTAGAAGAAGTTCCAGATGTTTTAAAGGTGTTCCTTAAAGCAGAAATGCATCGTAGTGACGCGTTTAGTAACACGCTGCATTTCCAACAGTGCAGGCCTATGCCAAACCACCAAACAAAGACAGAATGAGCCCGCCGCTTCCAGTGTTATACCCAAGCTGGTGGCCACCTCATCGAGAGAGATACGAGTAGTCTCGGAGGACACTGGGTAATCGGGGTAGAGGGCCAGGAACTTCTGGCAGAGAAGACCCAGGCTTTTCTGCTTCCTGTTCGGCCTTTTCCCAAACTCATCGGCGCCGCCGTCCATCAAGTCGAACTATGGTAGGGACAATCATCAAAGGACCAATTGATGGGAGTCATTACAGCCTTAACGAGTGTGGGTCAGTGTGTTGACACTGCCAAAACTGTCCCACACTCTGCCAAAGGGACTCAATTGTCCCATCCGTGACATCAGACATACATTACCGTCAACAAAAAGACCACACGCTTGCAGCCAGATAGCTAAACTCACCTAAAGGTTAGTTCAGACACAAACACACAATACAAAGTGAATTCACTCACAGACTTTATATCACAGACTCACAGACGCTATTAAAATTATGAAAAAATCCTGAACTGCCTGGCAACTGGCAAAGTCAATAAAGACGACCTATGATCTGGATTTTGCAGCTCTGAATCCAGATAATGAACAGCGATTGTGGCCGGGAGAGCAAAGCGTCGGCGCACAACTAGCAAAGAGAGCGACCCAGGCAGGACCAAGTTGGAAATCAGCAGGGTTCCTCTCAGGTCCTCGCTAACTAACGGGCACCTGCAGATCAGCAGGGGCGTGCCTCTCCTACAATCGGCGCTTAACCTCTTGTGCAGGCTGTGTGGCCAGCAGTCTGTAAAAACCACAGGTGGCTCATAGGTGATCAGGGCAGGACTGGGGCAGTGTGTGGAGGCAGGAATAGCAATGATGAGCGGAGATGCAATCAGTGCAACTGGGTGATTTCAAACTTGGAAAATAAATTCCCGGACCCTACATCGTGTTAAATTAAGTTCATGGTGTCCTGGGTATGGTCCAATGGCAACCTGTGAAGCCTCCACAGGGGATGGAGAAGGGGAAGGTACCTGGCCGGGGTCATCCAGCGCCACCTCCTCCCTTTCATTCTGAAAGGGGCGGAAAAGGACCTTCCTCGTCTCCCTGTCCCGCATGTCTGGGCTTGCGGCTCTCATCAGCACCTTCAGGTTAGCAGTGGGTGTCCAGGGCTCCGGGTGGGCCCGTTCCCCAGGTTTGACAGGTGTGACCTGGACCCGCTCAGGGGTCAGACCCCTCCTGTGCGGGGTCGTCTTCTTGCGTTCCACAAAGGAATGGCAGACGTTCTCCTTCAGATCATACAAAATTAAGGCGTACTTGAAATTAGACTTGTGTACAATTTTGTTAGCAAATCCAATCAATGTTAAACATTTTACCAATGAGGACAGTATGAAATACATCATACAGACCATTTTAATAGACCCAACTAGAAACTTGAAGACGCGAAACAAAAACAAAAAAATCAGTATGTTCTACTATACCATTACTAGTTTTGATTCAAAGAAGTAAAACAAAAAGGTTGTTTGCATATTTTTTTACCTTGGTTTATGTCAAAAATCCACTAGAAATACCTACCTTCTGGTTGTTTTTAATCTCTTCATTATCCATGCACGTTCTGCTCTTCTTTGGACTTACTAAATCTCTCAAAGATAAACATTCCGGTTCCATCTATTAAACAAAAACAGTTAATTTAAAGAAATTGGAAACTGGGGGAAAATGTCATTTTTTGTAAGCATAATATTTAGTTGATAAATATGCCAGAGTTCGGCTTTGGCTACCATTATTTATTTATTTATTTATTAAATATTTTCTAAATAAGCAAATCATTAGTTTTACTTCTGTGGTCAAATACATTTTGGCGCAAACATAATAGCCTCGCTACTATTAATTTAGCTACGAATTCCACTTTAGTTGAAAAATCGAATCTGTACAATTTATACAGTAAGAGTATTCTAATAAAATATGAAGATAACCATTCAGCTATTGTTTAACTAGCTTATACATACTTTGCGACTCTCTAGATTAATAGTACCATATAGGATAATGTTAATGTCGGCAAATAAGCAGGAAAAGGGCGAGTTTATGTACTAGCTGTAAACTAGCTTCTAAGAATATATTTTATCAAATAATATTGCCATTAACATGAACATTAAAATAATAGACAGCTCTAACTTTACCAACTCGCAAAAGAACCGTATACTTTGCTAGTCAATAATAGTTGTTACACCAGACTAAATATTTCAAACGAGATCACAGCCATAGCCACTTACCTTAAATGCCCTTCCAGTAAAATATGATCAAAGATAGCTAATGGTTAGCTATATCACTTTTAAGTATGCTTTTGTTGTAGAATATTTGTCTTCAAGGTAACATACTTCCTCTTCCTGAAATTTAAAAAAATATATCTGCCTTCGAATATGTTCACCGATCCAGACTGGTCCCTATCTGCTGTAAAAGTATAATTACTCAGAAGTGGTAAGAGACCCGCTAAAGATTGTCTTCTGGCGCTCTGTAGCGTTCAGCGTTTCCCAGCCAATCGTTGTTTAGACCTACGAATCTGTAATAAGTTTGTATCCAATTAGCGTAGACTGGCAACCACGCCTCCGCTGACCTGTTGGCGGGGGATTCCGCGGGGGCTTGTAACTAATATTCTATACTGCTTATTAGCAGGGGCTTAACCAAGCACTAAAGAAACCCAATTAATAGACGTAATCGTCGCTGGCTTTGTTGTTCAATGCAGAGACCACAGAACCATTGCAAACTAATTAACGTCTGTTGATGGAAACAGATGGAGTGGGAATTCGGTCTAAATCTGGCGCTGACACCGCGCGGAAAAGGAACTGAAATTCGAGTTGACTGCAACCCCTCCCTCTGGTAAAATTCTGACTAATGTTTTAACTTTTTATCATCACCTGGTGTTTTGTTACAGACATGGCAACAAATTAAACGACTACGCAACGACTGAAACAAACGTAACACAAAGACAGTAAAGCAAATCATTTTAAGACGTTTATTTGTTTCCATGTGCTATAGTAATACTACATGAGTATTGTATACTCATCCGATTAGGCACGTTCCCCTATGCTTACAAGCACTTTCCGCTACCCAGCACTGTTTGTCGCCAGCGTCCCCATGGGTGACGGGAAACCAAAAGAAAGGCGGTAATTTTATTCGTTCCTTCTGCCGAAATACTTAAGGAATAAAAACTAGATAGTCCATGACAGATTACACTTAAAAAAATAAAATAAAAAACACTTAAATTTAAACCATGATGTTACTTCCATTATCCTAGAATATTAAAACAAACCCTAGTTTCCAGGTGTTGGTGAAAATCACTCTGATGCATCTGAACTGACGTGTACTAACTAGAGTCTCTCTCTCTCTCACACACACACACACAAACAACGGCATCATATAATTACACACATATGCACTGAGTTGCCACATTATTAGGTACATGACCTAATAGTACACTAAAAGCTTGTTTCTCACCCTTTCATTCTCAAAATAGCCTGAATTTGTCAGTGCAACTACCATTCCCCCTTAAAAGTCGCAGTAGGACAGTGTTGGGGCAGGTCAGGACAGTATTGGCCGGACTGTAATAATGTGAAGTGTTGCATCGTCTCCTTAATTCGACATTGAGCGATATGTTTCTGTGTGTGTTTAAAGTTTGCTGCAGACTGATGTGAGACAACTCTATTTTTGACATTCCCTTTCCGGGTTGATAAATGCACCGAATAGTTATCTCAGCAGTCGTCTTTAATATCCGTTTCAGTGTGGGAAGAGAAGTGGCTTGTCAGTGAACGCACACTAGGAGAAGCAGCAGAAACGTGACCTTGAAACAACCGTTTTATACCAAAGCAACCTAGTTAACATTGACAAAATCCTATCAGATTAATGCCAGGGGCTATATAATGGGATATATTTTAATGGAGAGGGATGGATTGATGAATCAGTGCATTAGCTGGGCGTTGAAGGGGCGGACTTCATGTCTTGTCATTTCATGGTGATGTAAGATGTGTAACCTATGGCGTGATGTAACATGTAACCTATGGTTTGGCGTAACATGTAACCTATGGCGTGATTTAATATGTAACCTATGGTTTGGCATAACATGTAAACTATGGCGTGGCGTAAAATGTAACCCTATGGTTTGGCATAACATGTAACTTATGGCCTGATGTAACATGTAACCTATGGCGTGATGTAACATGGTTGCTTGTCTGCAGAGTCATGATTGGGGAGGGTCAACTGGTCCTTTTCCTGAGGAAAGATATATATATACTAGTGTTATACATGTGTATAGTAAATATACATATATTTATGCTTTTTTTTGTCCATACCCATTTAAATTTGGAATGTATAACAGCAAATTATCAAAAAAATTATCTTTGAAATCGTAGACGGTATTTAGGATGTTTTGTCTGACAGCTATTTTCCTTGAAGGCCATTTAATCTTTTTCTTTCTACTGACAATCTTTCTTTTCTATTGATGATCTGTAACAGATTTTTTTTTTTTTACACTTTAATTTGTTTATCATTACTACGTTTTGATTTTTTTTTTCACTACGGTAAATCTTGCTACATGTCTTTTACATGTCTACTGGCTTTGAAGGACTTATCCCTTTTGAACTAAATAATTATTATCTTAAAGTAATAATGTATAAGTTCTACAAATGTAGTTTTTACAACTAAACCCTATGCCTCACTCATTGGTGGTTCAGTGCTGTTATATTTATTTTACTCTTGTTTGAGTACTTACTACACGGGAGTGGTGCCTATGTACATCCTGCGTTTAACATGTATAAATCCGACTGTAATGGGGATCTCCGGGACTGATGTCAGACTATATTTATCATTCCTTATATCATTACTTTCAAGAGAAGTCTTTCTCTTGGCAAATATAATCCTTACTACCTCAAATTTTCTCCAGTCCAGATAACAAATGTGATTTCTGTGAGTGAAGCCTTTGTTTTTTTTCCATCCCTCTTCCTGCCAGTACTACTTCAGCTGGCTGGGCTGATACTGCGTACTGAGGATGGTGTGGGGCTGGAGAAGTGCTCCGCTTTACCACCGATGAGTGTGTTAGCGATGAGCAGACTCTCCAGGCAGCAGGTATTCCAGTAAATCAGGGTTGGAGATGGCTGTGACCTAACCCGGCGAGAAGTGGGCGGCGCTCTTCCTGACAAAATACAAATTGAGGCTGCTGGAAGGCTTCCATTGGGTAATTTTAGCATGGAGCAAATTCAAATTTATAAACTGTGTGCTTGAGCTGACTCAAGGGCTCATGTGGGAGGTAAAATGGGCTCATATGTGAGGTAGGGGATTACCGTCTCATGTGTGAGGTAGGGGAGGTGAAAGGAGCTCATGTGTGAGGTAGGGGAGGTGAAAGGGGCTCATCTGTGAGGTAGGGGATTACCGTCTCATGTGTGAGGTAGGGGATTACCGTCTCATGTGTGAGGTAGGGGGAGGTGAAAGGAGCTCATGTGTGAGGTAGGGGGCGGTGAAAGGAGCTCATGTGTGAGGTAGGGGGAGGTGAAAGGGGCTCATGCTTCATCCAGGGGAGCGGTACCCTGTTTGAGGTTCCTTTTTGCCCATGGTCTGACAGTGGTAAGCCCCGGATTTCAGTCCCCACAAAGTAACAAAGTAAAAAAGCAGTGCATGGTGGGTATTAGAAACGGTGTTGGCGTCCCGCCTGCAGCTGCATTAGAAAAGTCTGAGTGTTAGAGCCTGAGACCAAAGCACAGGTAGCTATAATTAACCATACGCAGAATTTCTAATTGTGATCATAATTGAAAAACAAGACTTTTACAATGCACAAATTATCACGCATAATGCATATTCAATTAGTAATGAATATGCCCCTGGGCATTGAAAATTGACAGTGAATGGTAAGATATTGTCTCAAAAATGCTGCATAAAATTTTAAAGAGGGCTCTAAGGACTTGCTCTAAGCTTATATTTAAAAAAGTTTTGTTAACCAAAACGTGTGTTTAACATCATGTTTAAAAAGGCATAAAAAAGCACTATACAAAACTACTATGACTGCTATTGCCACTATTATGGATAAACAGTAATGACATGACTATGTTTGCCGTTTGTATGTTATATGTTTGTAATATTTTTAGCTTAAGTAGACACGTGCATGTGTGTGTGTGTGTGTGTGTGTGTGTGTGTGTGGGTTAGTCTGCTTACGTGTGTGTGTGTGTGTGTGTGTTTGTGTATGTGTGTTAGTCTGCATACGTGTGTGCGTCTGTGTGTGTGTCTGTGTCTGTGTCTGTGCCTGTGCCTGTGTGTGTCTGTTTGGGTTAGTCTGCATACGTGTGTGCGTCTGTGTGTCTGTCTGTGTGTGTGTGTGTGTCTGTTTTTATGTGTGTCTGTGTGCGCTTATGTGTGTGTGCGAGTGTTAGTCTGCGTGTGTGTGTGTGTGTGTGTGTGAGTGTGTGTGTGTGTGTGTGTGTGTGTGTGTGTGTGTGAGTGTTAGTCTGCATGCGTGTGTGTCTGTCTGTGTGTGTGTGTGTGTGTGTGTGTGTGTGTGAGAGTCTGCACACAGGGGCGTGGGTCACAGTGTTTCCCATGTGCTTCTGTGGTCTATCAGTGGAGTCTTAACGGGTCCCTCCAGCATTATCACCCCCTCTCCTTTCTCTAAACCACATTCTATGGAATACATTTTCCCATCACTGAACAGGACCCCCTTCATTACAATGCTCACAGAGGCTTGTTTTGGCTCCAAAATTCAGTTCTTCGGGTTTATATTGGATCAGTCTGTTCCTGGGTGTTGCCCATCGGAGGAAGCAAACAAGTTTATTGATCAATAAGTGGGGTGTGTCTGTTCTGTGGTGGGCTCCTTTGATCCACACAATCCCCTGTTCAGGTTGTTTTGAACTCAGCACTGCATGTTAGGCCATGAATAAACAGCTTATAAAGCTACTTTATCACAGAGTCCTCTGCAGATGTAACGCCTGAAGGCGCCCTTCTAAATCCATTTCCCAACCATTGCTCTTATTGGATGTAAGTTTGACCTGGGCCAACCAATGGTTTACTGCCAGAGAGTTTTATTGGTTTCAGTCCTCTCGGTCGCGTTTGGCTGGATGAAAGCAGCTCCTTTTGGTCTGATGTGTCTTAGAGCAAGCCCAGCAGCCTTAAAGCAGGCAGGTTTGGCAACCTTGTGTTTCCCACTCTAAACAATGGACAGCAGGTGTTGCTTGCTCAGCATTGAAACAGTAATAAAATGCTGATGTACCCCTAAAACCAGGTAGTGTGGCGCGACGCATATTCCGATGTCAGGAATTAGCTGTACACGCAGATACGGAGCATCTGGGGATATCATGCTGTGAACATGTTAATAAACCTTCACATGGAGCAGATGAACCTAACCTTATGTAGTTTAAGTTAATAGGGACACATGTGAATGGGATTGGAGTGATACGGAGCTATTTTCCCAATGGGCGAGGGGGTAAATATAGAATATATGACTCAGGTATATATAGAATCAGGTCCTTCATTCTGATGGTCTAACTGGTAATTAATAAATCCTACTTTAGATCCATTGAACAAGTTTATGGTGCTGTACACACACACATACATACAGATACATGTACAGTATGTGTGTGCATAGACAACTGCGATAGTTGGAAGAGAATCTGTTGCACCTAAGAAAAGTTCGAAATCAGCATAAAAAGTTGATGTGAAAATACTGTAGGCTTTTTTTTTTAAACTTGGACTTATTTACCATTATTCAATCAGCTTCTGTGAGCCCTGCTAAGTATTTGTCATAGTTAGAGTTTAAATAGGCTCCTCTGCAGTGAAGATGATAAGCTCACTTTAAATGGTTATGAATGATTGGTTGGTGCACTAGCGTATTGAAAAAAACAAACGCCTGCTTAATAAATGAGGGCTGTACCACGCTTAGCCAAAGTTAATGATATTGAGTCATATTTCAGTGTGCTGATGAAATTGCCCTCCATTAACTGGCAGGAGTTTCTTGCTCAGCACCATTGCAGTTTAATATTTCATAGTGGTTCGTAATGACTTGATAATACAGTGCGGTGCGGAGACGAGTTCAGACCTGCAAAGTCACTGCGTGACCTTCCAGTGGTTTTCCGGAACAACACATTCATTTATGCTACCGTATCTCTGCTCCTCATCCACGCACAGGAGAATGCAGGAGCGCGGACGGTCTCCTCCAGCCCGCCCACTTTCCGAGCCATCGGTCACCGCCGATTGGAGGAGAGGCGCGTCCCTCACTGCCTCACTGGCATTTGACCTCGATCCCGCTCACAAGTCGGCGGGGACGTAATCTAGACGACCGTAGAGCCCAGGCTGTGCTTGATCCCCTTGGGTGACCGAGCAGCTCGGGAGTTAGTGTGGTGATGCAGAATGTGTTCTGCCTGGCTACCCTGCCACGTCACTCTCTGCTCCAGCAGGGCCCCAACGCAGACCAGAGCAGTCTACCCACAGCAGTAGAGGCTGGTTTCCTGGTTGTAAAGTATTGGCCAAAAGCCGCTGACGCAGAGGACTGTTATCCATTGCTCACGTAGGGTGACGGTGTTTAGCCCTCCTGATGTAGTTCACCGCGCCCCTCTGCTAGCCCCCACGTTGACCACTCGGGCTGATCAATGCAAGGACGCTCGTCTGCAGATTCACAGCACTGATCTCTTCCAATCTGAGAGGTGGGCGCTCAGCCAGTGGAGAGCAGTGGGGGCTGCCGGGCCTGTGCCGTTTGGTCAGACGTAGACATTTCCACTCACAGGCCTTTCTAACCTGCCAACAAATCAGTGGAGGCCTGACTCGGTGCTGTAAGCTCCGGCAGAACTGTGGTACCATTGGCTGTCCTTCGGGCCGGTTCTGGAGGGAGAGTGTTTTACATGCTGTGCGGATTGAGTGAGAGATCATTCCCCGCCCTTCTGTTATCTTTTCCGGCAGATATTCACTGATCTGTGAAGATCAGATAGGGAACCCAAAGCAGTTATCAGCATGATGTCATTATCTTCATGACTTAGCCCTTATAATATAAAATAGACTGCTAGAAAGCAGTAATTATATTTCAAATGCTGTTACTATGCCTTTCAATAACAAACATGCAAGGCGTCTAATGGTCCCTTCTTGAGTTTTAATTACACTGAGGTTGTGTCCTTTTTTAGGGCTTCTAATCCAGGTGTGAATCACTACTGCACTGCAGATGCATGTAGTAAATGCACTGACCACTAGGTGGCTCTTATACCTCACGTCTGGCCATTTCCCAGCTTTGAAAGCTTTAGAATGACACAGTATTTGCAACAGCCAATTATTTTTGGTGTGAAAAAATGCACTGACTCACCCTGTCATTATGTGAGAGGACAGTGTCTGCTTTTAATTTATTTATTTAAATATAGATTCATAATTTAGTGGAATATTTACACCCAGGCAAACCTGGGTGAGATATGCTGCGCTGCGTGGTTTATTGCTCATAAGAGCCCTGAATGATGTTTCTAAATGACCTGTAATATTTATAAAGGGATGTTTTTTCTCAGATTCCGCACAGTGATGCTGTGTGGCATTTTCCTGAAGATGTGCAGCCTTGAAATGGCATATATTTCTGAGCCAAAAAATTACTTGGCTGCAGGGCGATGTTTACCTCACTGGGACATGTGCCCACTTCTTTTTTTCTTTCTCTTTTTGCCTCAGACGCTATGTGTGTCTTGCCCTCCTGAATCAGCAGCCCAGACGCCTCGTTTAATCCTATTGGTCGATGATGGCCACACCGAGCAGAATGCAGAGGAACGCAGAATGCAGAGTGAACAATGAACGAATGAGGCTGTCTGAGGCACTGCATTGCATTGTTTTGCTGGCTGTAAAGGGTAAGTGGCGGTTTTTCCTTCATTTCCCCAGAGAAGCCAAGCCCAGAGAAGCCAAGCCCAGAGAAGCCAAGCCCAGAGAAGCCAGGCCCAGAGAAGCCAGGCCCAGAGAAGCCAGGCCCAGAGAAGCCAGGCCCAGAGAAGCCAGGCCCAGAGACGGCAGGCCCAGAGAAGCCAGGCCCAGAGACGGCAGGCTTAGAAGTTTGGAAGGGGTGAGGGGTGCTCCATCCAGGCAACTTGGCAATCCATGCTTTTCTTCTGAGTTACCTCATTGTGTCTTCTTTTCATCTCACCTCTACCCCTTTTTCATCTCTCCACTCCACCCCCCGTCCCCCTGAGGAAGCCATAGTGGGCCACATCGGGCTTGGCTCGGGAACTATGAACGGGCAGCATTTGTCGGTCCTCAGATCCGCCCGCAACTGGCGCCTTTGCCACGCCCTCCCAAGGCCCGCGTGAAGCATCTCAGGTGGACCTCTCCATCACGGTTCAGGGAGCAAGGGTAAGGGTATCACTTGGATAGGGCAGGAACGGGCCACTGAGAGACAGAGGCGCCGCTGAGAGCCTAAGTTCCCCACATGATCTGACTCACATCTTCGCTGGCTCACGGGCACTGCCCAGTGCCAGAGTTACTATGACAACTCTCCCTCACGGTTAAAAGCAACCACCGGAAAAGAGAAAAAAAAAATGGTTTCCTTAAGGTTTTCATGCTGGAGAAGATTTCTCCACGTTGGCTCTGAAGACTGCATTCCAATGTTCGAGGTCTGTAGGTAGCAGGGTTGTTCAATTCTCTTTACCTTCTCTTTAAAACCATTGTTAAGATGTTTATTGAAAGGGGATTGAGGTCATTTGCAGTGTCTGACTCTGCAAAAAACTTTCTCACCTCTGTCATGTAACGGTTAATAAAATCTAATTTCGGTGTGATCTCGTTGCCCAAAATAGGAATATCTAACAGTACGTACGAGCACAACATTTTCATTGAATATATATAGTAATCACATTTGGCATCATCACGTGAATTCATGGAGATAACAAAGGCATTATATTACACATTAAATTGATTTTTAAATGTATAAACCATAACTTTAAATCCAGGGACCCCTCTTTAGAGAGCAAAACAGCAGTGCGAAGGACCACTTAAGAAGTTAGACCTGAGCGTTGCACGTTCATATCCCAGGGTGGTGCTCCTGAGTGAGGTGCTTAAATTTCATTGCTTCTGTACCATCGAACTAAAGATTGGACCGAGTGCAGCAGCCTATGCATTTCAGATTGCCGAAGATAAGAAGGCCCCTTCAGCAAATATTGAATGCAATTTAAAACTTCTGCCTACACAGTTTAGTTAATTGCAATATCTGAACTAGGCAGCGCTCCAAAAACAGTCAATATGTCGTATGTGTCATTCCATATTAACACTGTGGATGTGCAAAGTCTTTTTAAAGATGCCAGTGACGCTCAAAATTGTTCTATTTATTTAAAAAATAATTCTCATTCATTTTATGTATGTTAGTATCAGCATTAAATTGACTCTGTTTGCTTAACAAGCTCTTCATAAAGTATGCCTTGGTAACACAGGATTCACCGTCCGTGTGCTCAGTGGAGCTGATGAGAAGCTGTTTATCGAGGAGGACCCTGAGGGTGTTGGAAGCTCCTGCGCGGGCCCTTGTGACGGCCTGGCCTTGCCGAGGCCATGTCTTTCTCTTTCCTCTGACGCTGCGCCGTGGCAGCTGAGTTTCTCACCTGAGTGCTCATTAGCGCTTTTATTTAGGCTCGCCCCGTGATGGGCGTTCCTGGCACTCGTTAGCGGCCTGCACTGCTGTAGCCCTGGCTTTTTTTGTTTAAAGTTTTCACACTTGTGCATTCCCTACGGGAATGTAACCCCCCTCCGGCCGGGTTCATTGAATTTCAGAGATGTTGTTGGACATTTCACCATAGCTGATATTTTGCAGAGGACTTTTCGTTGCAGAGGACAACGAAGTGTGCCAGTCCAATCTCAGGCTGGAGCCATCTCCCTGATCCGCCACATTCCAGATTTATCCATGGTCAGATGAGAGGATAAAACCTAATTCCGCTCAACAGAGTTTATATTGGAATAGCACCTACAAGGTCACTTCAAAACCAGTTAATTTCCCTGCACTGTGGATCAGACCTCCTCGACTCATGTTTTTGCACACGTCTTCCTGATTCAAGTTAAAACATGCATAAAAATGTAATGCCGGCGATTCAGAGCAACAAAGAAGTTTATTTCTGTTCCTCTGTTCTGTTCTGCCGGTTTATCTAGCTGCCTCCTGGGCTCTTTAAACCAATGCAGAGAATGTGCTCTCCTGGGTGACTTGTTAGTCAAAGGAGCGTAAACATGTTAGGAGCCAGTGGAAGACTCAGGCCTCACTTCTTGTGGTTGTGAGGACCGATTGCTGGTAAAGGGGTCACTTCTTGTGGTTGTGAGGACCGATTGCAGATTAAAGGCTCACGACTTGTGGTTGTGAGGACCGATTGCAGATAAAGGGGTTATGACTTGTGATTGTTGTGACTGATGGCAGATTAAAGGCTCACAACTTGTGGTTTTGAGGACTGATTGCAGATAAAGGGGTCACGACTTGTGATTGTTGTGACTGATGGCAGATAAAAGGCTCACGACTTGTGGTTGTGAGGACTGATTGCAGATAAAGGGGTCATGACTTGTGATTGTTGTGACTGATTGCAGATTAAAGGCTCACGACTTGTGGTTGTGAGGACTGATTGCAGATTAAAGGCTGACGACTTGTGGTTGTGAGGACTGATTGCAGATAAAGGGGTCATGACTTGTGATTGTTGTGACTGATGGCAGATTAAAGGCTCACGACTTGTGGTTGTGAGGACTGATTGCAGATAAAGGGGTCACGACTTGTGATTGTTGTGACTGATGGCAGATAAAAGGCTCACAACTTGTGGTTGTGAGGACTGATGGCAGATAATAGGCTCATGGGATGGGTTGACACACTGCCTAGCTGCAAGTGCTGGTCCGAGGGCACCGGGGTCTTGGCACTGCTGATCCCTTGGCTGGTAGCTGGCTTTCCGGGTAGGATGTACATGGCCCCGGAGCTTAAGCGGTTTTGGGGACAGGCTGCCTGCAGAGAGCGGCGTGCCAGCACCCGTCCCGGACAGCCCCCGGTCCCCATCCAGAGGTGTTGATGAGCTCTGATGCTACCCTGGCGGCTTCACGCATTAGCTGTCTTTCAGCCATCTGCGGGAAGCCAGAGAGAAAGCTGCTAGAGTTGAGTTACCACGCCTCCTGCAAACATTCTCACAGCCTTTTTGGAACGCTGTGATCACGTAACATGACAGCAACTTCCCGGCAACTCCCTGCGTTGCATGGTGGGGCACAAGGTTCTCACATTGTCTCTCTTTAATTAACCACATACGTTCAGTTTGAGACCGGAGCTCCCTTGCGTTTGAAGGAGGCCCGGTTTTTTGTTAGATAAACGACAGGCGTGACGGTCTACATACAGATTGCTTGTCTTTGTTGCAGGAATAAGTTGAAAGCTGATATCCTAGCTCTTCCATGCTTTAATCCCAGTGTTCTTGGGCATTTTTTTAATCGGTGTGAAACTAATTAACAGCACGGAAAGGGACACAATTACGCTGTCTCGCGAGTGGGCCACACTTTAAAGGTCACTCCAAACGTGGTTTTGTGAGACTTTAAAGTAATGGCCAATCTCAGCCTGGCTGTCTAAAAAAAGCATTTTATTAGCAAAACCCCCTGGAATGTGAGGACTTCCTAACGGCCAGTGTATGGAAGTGTTAATCCATTTACTGCTTTCCGTACGTCCTCGGGAGCAGAGCCACGCGGGGAAAGGGGTGGCTTCTTCTCATTTTTGCCCGGCGGACAGCGGGGTTCTCCTTATTTTAAAAGCGTGTGTGTCGCAAGTGTGATTTCGAATTAGCAGCCACCTCCACCACCTGCCTATCAGAAGCTAGTATTTAAATACACAAAGTCGCCACCCAGTCTGGGGTAAGAGGAAGTCACCTTTTAAAGGAGGTGGTGAGGTAGCCGTTTGGAGATAATCAATTACTATAATTAGTAAACAGCACTCCCAATGGCAGGCCAAGCAAACTTCAGGAGGGATTTGTGTGCTCTGTAATGTGTAATTCATGGGTTACTGTTCCTAATTAGTAGGGAACTGATGGCTGCATTGCTAAGCCATGAGTTTAGGTGAGAATGCTGATATTTGATGGAACTAACGTTTGGCCAGATAAGCATGGATAAAACAAAGCAGGTGGTTGGATGACACTCGCAGGGGGGAAAAAGGGCACAGTTAGTAATCCTTGTGCTGCTGGCAGTAAATGTCCTCTCAACAGTGCTGTCACATTGTGATGACGTTGTCACGCTTCCACAATGTCACTGCGGCGATTGGATGAGGATGTTGCTTTCTGGCTCTGCGCCGTTTCGCGACTCTGACAGGCTAACCAACAAGGTCGGCCTGTCAGTTTTACGCGCAGAGACTAGTGCTGAATTGTTGTCTTTCCTTTTTGTTTTACAGTGTAGCGCTTAAAAACGGCATAACCAGTCGAGCACCGTGGCCAATATAGCCGTGTTTAGCTGATTAACTAATTTAGTTAATAGCGACTCTGAAAGGGGTTGGAGTGGTGGCAGGCTTTATGAGCTCAGCTTGGGCCGGGATGCGTGATTTTCTCGACCTACCTTGGCGACACGTTGCCAGCAAGAACCCTGTGAAGTCTCACTTAATCCTAAACATCTAGTCCCCGTGGATCGGAGTTGATGTGTACGGAAACCCGACAGCAGAAAGCTCGGGATTTCACAAAAGCACGTTTGGAGTGACTGGGTCTGTCTGTGTTGTGTCCGGGTGTTCTGGTTTTACACTATGTCCCAAAGGCAACAAAAGACAGCAAAAGAGGCGCTGTTTGTCTGTCTGCCCTGTGACAGACTGGCATCCCGTGTACCCTGAATTGGAACAGTGGTAACAGAAAATTAACGAATGGTTTCCTCAACATAAAACGCAGCTGTTCTGAATGCATTTGGATGATTACAAAGGCAGTGTGGTTTCTGATTGGAGCAAGGTGGTAAAATGGTAGCAGTCTCTGCACATGCCTCTGTGTCTCTGAGGCTGCCATAGAAGCAGTCAGGCCTAAATGTGCCCATGTGTTTCCCACTGCTCTCCTGCGATTAAAAACAAACACATTATCTGAGACAAATGATACAAAAGGCAAGCTTATTTTCTTAATGGAAACACTTAAGTCAACCATCAAATTTCCACTGAATTAAAGAAAGCTGGCGAGCCGATGAACAGTGTCACAGTCGTCTATAATCCCATTAGCCGCGTACCTTGTATTCAATGAAAGCCAATTAATTAGCCTAAGCCATCAGCATTCCTCAAAAATCACGTTTGGAGATTATCGCAAAGCAATTCCCATTTTTTAGCCTGTAACTGTAGTCGGGCACAGACTGGTACATTGTTTTGTTTTGCCGGTAAAGCCTGCGTAATCCATCATTGTGGTAACATGCGAAGGGTTTGTGTTTTTCACAGATGTCTGGTTGTATGTTGTGGTTTGTGGGTTACATACATGAGTCATCTGGCTACTGCCTCGAGCACCACTGGCAAACTTAGGAACTGGAGGAACAACACTGGACGGGACATGTGTTGTGCCCAGGCATGGAACGGCTGGTAGGGGAATAAAAAAAAGAAAAAGAGATTTGATGTATCAAGCCTCTCGAAATGGCACAATAATGAGTCAATCAGTTCCACGGCACTGGAAAGATGAACTCCTCGTGCAAGGTTGTGCTACACCGAGAGGTGTACTGTAGAGTAAGAGGGTAGAGAACCTTGTCTGGAATCAGACTTGATTTTTCAGCCTCCTGGTTGACCTCATTACCGCTGAATGTAGTGTTTCGTATAAACTAATTTAGCTTGTGACATTGTGCTGTGCTTTTCTTAGCCACTGGATTCAAGAGAGGTATGTTCTGGGAGAAGGTGTCTACTGATCTACATGAAAAGTATACCAATAACAGAGTCATCATTTATTTTGGGGGTTGAACTTAGATGAGCGATGACTTGGAAGGTTCAGGCATGACCCAGCAATGCAAACCCTACTGCTCGTACTTTATTGTCTTTCCTGAAGCCCAAAATTTAGTAGTTACACATTATGTGTTGTAACATAACGCTGGGCGTACGGTGTGTCGTTATTGGCTGGATTGCCAAAAACCTTTGAATGGATCATTTCCAAACAGCAGTCGGTGTTTCACGAATAGCTAGGCAGAGGTCCCGCCAGGACGGCACCTCTTTTTAGCCAAAAGAGGTTCACATACAGACAAAGTGTCTAAACATAATTAGGACCTCTAGCGATCACTAATCGGAATTACTAGCTCAAAAGAGCTCCAAATCACCTGTCACACTTTCTCTGGGGACCAGCCCTGATTTATTAAACTAGCAGCCTTTTATAGAGTAGACATGTGCACAGATGCCTATGGATCACTGGGTAATTCTGGAGCTCTCCAGAGTAGCTTGTCATCACTTAATGGTCTCTGTAGCGCTCCCTTTTGGTCCTGGTAGTGTGCTAGCTAGCTAAAATAAAAATAGTCCTAAATGATACTAGTGAATACCTTTTAATATGTAAAATGAAGTTATTTTTGTATGAAATTGACACCTCAAGTAAGAAAAAAACACACCTAACATTGTAGTCCCTTTAATACTCTCACATTATGCCTTGGGTGGTCCTTAAACTTCGGAATGAGTTTCCCCCAGAAGCCATTTTGGGGAAGGAATGCAAATGTACGCCGAAGGCGGCAGTGTAAGTGAAGCGGGTCGCTTCAGCCCCCTCGGCCACGTCGGAAACCGGCGAAAGCGCAGCTAAGGGAACCCTCAACGGCAACACGCGACCACCTCGCAGAAACAGAAGATCATGATACAACATCTTGGGTCTAAAAAGCATGCGATGCTAAATGTCCTGAGGGACCATCTGAATAGTTCACGGGGGCGGGGATATTTTCTGTTTCCACACGAGTAAACACTTTCTTTTCTCAGTGGCTCATGGGCACGGGGGGCGGGGGGGGCGCTCGTGGGAGGAGATCCGCTAGGCGAAGAGAGAAGCCTGGCCTGATGGAAATCAAAGGGCATATTTTATGGTTTGCTCTGCTTGCATTATGCATTTATGGGAAGCTTTAGCGAGTATCTTTAGAACCGGCCATCATGTGCGTTTGGGCCGTTCTGTGTTTTTTTTTGTTTGACACGTCTCCTCTGCCTTTGTGCTTTGAGCGGAACGTGAGACTCGTACACAGATTGCAAAATGCGAGCCTCCAGCCATCCCCTTCTTCTGCAACCCCCCCAACCGCGGCACTTAGTAACAGCATGGGAAAAACCTCAGAATAGCCAAAGAAGTACACATCTTTTCAGGAGGCGTGCTTGCCTGCGTGGGTGGATGTGCTGTGGGTGTGCTGTGGGTGGGGGGGGGACTGGGGAGAGAGGTTGTGGTAACTTGTGCATCATTAGCATAGTTTTTTATTTTTTATTAACAACAGTCCTGTTCTGTGAACCCACTGTTTTCACCAGGAGCGTTGAGTAACAAATTGAGTAAAATTTGTGTGTTGAATGAAATATTGTCAGTATTGCAGGTTGTCAATGATGTGAGTGCTATCTAATCAAATGAATCATACAGTAATATATATTTTTGTAAAGCAAATTTCTGGCCATAAATTGCACAATTCCTTACTGAACAGACGTAGTCAGACATAGCCTTGAAATGTCTAATAAAGGGAATCGAATCTCAAAACCGATTGGTCTTGGGAAATTTGCAAATCCGCAGCCTACTGTGGTGGGTCATGTCAGGGGTAAAATTATCCTTAAAACAAGAAGATTTGCATCGTCCCTTCTATTGAAACTTTTGTTTAAATGAATACCTGGCAGAAATCCAACACTGACTAAATGAATCGTGTCGACTGTCAGGAAGCGCGTTCGTATCGCTGTCCGGGACACCAGATGACACGTGAGGGTGTGGCCTGGCTTTTGTTTTCTCTTTTTGCTGCCCCGGCCCACACGGAGTGTCACTCGGGGCTGCACGCGAGATGTTTGAGGTGCTCGAGGCGGCGGCCGCGGCGGGCGATTGGAGCTGACAGCTGACTGACGGACAGCGGCGTCCTCAACCTTCGGCCAGTAGTTGGAGTGGACAAGGGCTGGCCTCTTTTTCAGGGGGCTCCCGTAGCAGCCCGGATCAAAGTGACCTGTCAGCCTATCCTGAATCACCACAGTGGAGCAGGCCAGGCAGATTTACACTTCAGGCCATCAATGAGAAAGCAAAAATTTCATCTCCAAAATGAGTATTTATGTGTTTCGGACAGAATGTGGTAAATGCCATAGAATACGCTTTTTCAGAGTTTGTTAGTTGATTGTAGACAGAACAGTTATGCTCTGATCACATATGCAGTGCATTGCTATGACATGTTGCACATGAGAGTGTGCGTGTGTGTGTGTGTGTGTGTGTGTGTGTGTGTGTGTGTGTGTGTGTGTGTGTGTGTGTGTGTGTGTGTGTG
>JAOYSI010029075.1:0-28531 GCA_025775065.1 Hiodon alosoides
TTTAGTCCTAATTTTTGAATTTTACTGCGAATCGTGGGACCTCTTCGTCACTCTTCGTATTCTCAGCTCTTTTTTTTCCCCACGAGTTGATCAGCTGACTGCACGAGATCTGAGGATCTGACTGCTCTAACAAAGTCAGTTGAGCGGAACTTTGCTGACAGCTTTCGAAGTTTTCAATGATTTGCGTATCTGATTACTACAGATATACATTTGGTGGCCGGAGTTGGTTGTGAAGCAACTTAGAGGGTAATGTGGAACGATCAAAGCCTTATTGTAAACTTCTTGGCTTCACGTTGAGTCATGTCATGAGTGCACGTTGATCTTCTGCTATTGGTTGGGAGTATCCTTCCAGATGCTTGTCCTTTTCCTGTTGGCTGGCGAATTGATTAAATTATCCCAAAGGGTTGAGATAAATGAAAAATTACTGTAATTTGCCTTTATTTTGGTATTGGTGAAATAAGCAAATGAATATATATATATATATATATATATATATATATATTTTTTTTTTTTTTTTTTTTTTTTTTTTTTTAATTTTAAAAGTGAAAGAAGTGTCAGACTAACAAAGTGCATTAATGGTGTCACTGTTCTTTGACGAGGTTTACCTTCAATATACAGTACTTATGAACGACGTAATTATAATTATGTAGCCTATGCCGTAGCTACCACCACAGCAGGAAACCAGTAAACATAATCGTTTCAACGGCGATAGTGTTAGGTTGCAAAATCAGAATAAATATATATTAGTGCTCCAATAAAACAGCGGTAACGACTTTTTTACTGTTTGTTTTCTGTAGCGTACAGTGAACTCAGCGCTTAGTTACGGAGCCACCGTCCATTCGCTGAGACCAGTGTGTTTCTTCTTTATAGCGCCGGCGTGCTGTTCGTCGCGCTATGGCCTGGCGCTTCTCTCCTGCTACGGCTTCTTTGTGGCATACGCGCTCCGGGTCAACCTGAGCGTGGCCATGGTTGACATGGTGAACACAACTGCGACTGGAAACGACAGCTTCTCCGTCTGCCCTGCACACGAAGGACCCGCACGCCCGAACCACACCAGAAAGGTCAGTTAGCCGGGGCACCACTAGGAATTCTGGACTCCGGGTTCAGTATCTCCCCAATTCCATTGCCGAGAAAAAAAAAAATATATATATATATTGCCGTTAAGCCATTGTCATCGGTAGACATTTCAAATTATATCCCCTTTTCATTAGAAAATGATTACTTACTAAATAGCCTGCAGTGGCAATCTCAGGAGTATATGGTAATTGTCTTGCCTTCTAACTAAAACTTGAATGAGGTGCTGCTCTATTTAACATTGACTTCCAACACTGTATGCTGACAGTTAAACTCTTTATACCTTAGGACAGGCACCAACATATTTAGTTGCCCCTTGCTTTGCATTTTGGCGAGGGTTGGTACAGTATTACATCGCAATGGTGCCCTCTCTTGGTGAATAACGAATAAGTAAACCAAAATAATATTTAGTCTGTCCTCATTTCCTAAGTCAAATCGATGGACAAATTATGTGTTGCTTCATTTAAAACTAGATACACGCACACACACACACACGCACTCACTCTAGCTTTATTTAAAACTCTAGGAGAAGTTTTCATGTGTTTAGGAGGCCCTTTGCATGTGCTGTGGTTGAGCTGATGGCAGTCTCTCACCTCCAGGCTAAAATGTATGACTGGGACTCGGAGACGCAGGGCTGGATCCTGGGGTCCTTTTTCTACGGATACATCCTGACACAGATCCCCGGAGGCTACCTGGCACGCCGGTACGGGGCCAAGTGGCTCCTGGGCCTGGGCATCCTGGGCACAGTGGTCTTCACCCTGCTCACCCCGCTGGCCGCTGACCTGGGAGCGGGCTACCTCATTGCCGTAAGGGTGCTGGAGGGAATCGGGGAGGTAAGGGTTCCTCCCCCAACGAACCTGGCTGGCTGAGTGTCCCAGCGTGTTTGTTTGTCTCGCTTCCCAGCACTGACTCCAGGATGTAACTTGCCTCTTGTCCACCAAAGTCCACCCCTGAGCACTTGACATGTGTGTGCGTGTGCTTCTGTTGCATGAACGATATAGATAATAATATTTTAAAAATCTGTGACTTCAAGTGTATACAGACATATAGACATTGTTCTTTGTACACACGTCACGCGTGTTCTTTATATCTGTGGCGCAGGGCTGATTTAATTTATTTTGCTGTTTAAGGGGGTAACATTCCCTGCCATGCACGCCATGTGGGCATCCTGGGCCCCGCCCCTGGAGAGGAGTCGGCTCGTCACCATTGCTTACACAGGTAGGGGTGGGCTGGGAGGAACCATTCTGTGGCCAAAGTGGGTGACTAAGGCTGTACCCCAAAAAAAACAACATTTACTATATTATTAACATTTTTCAAGTCAAAATAGAATACGTTGGAAAAATACTTTCTCCCAGTAAGCGATCGTGCACACAAATTTTTGACCTGTTCTCGCTGGTGTTTGCTTTACTGTTTTTCACAATGGTGAGGTACTGCTTTCGTTAGGAAGGTACATTTTTACCAGATATCGTTTATTTTCCCCCTCTAGGCGCCCAGCTTGGCACTGTCGTAGCCCTTCCACTGTCTGGTCAAATCTGCTTTTATTTGGACTGGTCTTATGTGTTCTATGTGTTCGGTGAGTCTGCTACGCGGTGCATTTGTAATAAGTGGTGCTGGATTAAACTTTTGTGCGGGGTTGGCGACGCTTGCTTTAATTTGTTTCGCCTTTGTGGCCTGGTGACTCCAGGGGCTATAGGCCTTCTGTGGTTCCTGCTGTGGGTGGCCCTTGTGAGCAACAGTCCGGACACACACAGGAGAATATCTGCCAAGGAGAAGCTGTACATCACATCCTCCCTGAAGAATGAGGTATGAAGCAAGAAAGGCCTGGGCTATTGTCGTCGTTTCCTGGGTCCTGGGTAGTTTTCCTAGAGGTCTAGCTGATAATGTGCTTGAGCTTATATATGTATATAGACATACACAGACACACACACACACACGATGGACGTAAAGGTAAGTCTTTATGTGATTAGAAGTATGTGCATGCTTTTGGAATGAGGAGAGGTGGGTATAGCTTTCCCAGTTCTCTGCTATTCTTAGGCATTGCTTTTAAATGCTTTTAATGGATCCAAACCTAGTGATAGCACAGAGGAAAGTCGATAACGGGAAGCAGCAAAGTCAATCAAAGTGCCGCATATCCGGAGGTCGCCAGATATCGTCTTACCCCGGCTCCATTTTGGGTTTTACGCTCCTCCGTTTGCACCTAACTGTTCCAGGATGCGTGATCATGCAGAGTGGCTGTGGTACGCGGGTGGGAGCCACACTGGCTGTTCTACCGCGGTCATATTGAGGCTCTGCTGACATTTTGAAGGGACGTACTAACATGAAGGGGAATGAAGGGAACACTTCTGATCTGAAGGGACGAATTGAGAACATGTAAAATGATCTTTTGAATGAACACTTATTTCCGCTTCGTCATCCAGTTGTCTCCCTCCTCGGACCACATTCCTTGGGCAGCCATCTTTAGCTCTATGCCGTTATGGGCGATCGTGGTGGCCCACTTCTCCTACAACTGGACCTTCTACACCCTGCTGACCCTGCTCCCCACCTACATGAACAACATCCTAGGCTTCAGCATCAAGCAGGTGGGCTCACTCCCCTCTGCACTCTGGGCTAACAGATCTTGAACACAGACCCCCCCCATCCCCGTTACTGTTTTGTTTGTTCCACGGCTTGTGGTTGGATTGAGATGACGTAACCCCTGATCAGTTGTGTGGCTTCAGCCTCCTAAGATCCCTGAAGCCGCATGATAGATTGAATCCCGTTCTTCTGCTGGAGGAATGTCCGCACGCTGATTAAGGGTTTGTCGCGTGTCACCCCTCCCCCCACACACACACAGAATGGGATGCTGTCTGCTCTGCCCTACCTGGGCTGCTGGCTGGTGGCGCTACTCGGGGGCCAGCTGGCCGACCGGCTGCGGGAGAACTGCCTCTTCTCCACCGTGTCGGTCCGCAAGGGCCTAACCATCGCAGGTGAGAGCACGCCTTACAGCCAGGGGCTGGTAGCCCAAATCACATCCGCCTGCCGGCCGGAGTGTGGAGAGGAAACTGTTTCGGGTTGGAAGCCATTACTGTAGCAGGTTCCGTCTACCTGCTTAGCAGAAACTCTTCGTCGAGACGTGCGTAGGCTGCGGTTTTACACTTTATCCATTTATACAAGGGAGCAAGTTCAGACCAAGTTCTGAGCTCGGGAGTACAACAGTGTTGCGCCGTCTTGGATTTGAACCTACAGCCCACTGGTTTTAAGTTGATTGCTACCTGCTGCTGTCTCCCCTTGCGGACGCAGTAGTCAGCAGCTGCTGATTGTGGCTTCACAAGGTCACATAAAGTACCGCTTTGGTGAAGGGGCCGTGGACGTCGGAGCCTGCGGGAATTTGGGGAACCGTGTCCGGGTGGGGACCCCCAGACCTTGTCTCACTGGGTTGTCCCCTCTTTGATTTCTCCACGCAGGGATGGTCGGACCGGCGGTGTTCCTGGTCGCTGTGGGCTACACTAACTGTAACTACTCTCTGGCTATAGTCTTCCTTACCCTCTCCTCTGCCCTGGGGGGACTCTCTGCATCCGGCTTCAACATCAATCACCTGGACATCGCACCTTCGTGAGGCCCAGCCTTTCTGACTGAATATCCGTTTTTCAATATAATCGAATTATGTTTTCTTTTAGCCCACTTGCGCGTTTTCCATTCAAACCCATTTGGATGTGACAGTTTTACATCTGTCTGTCGGTGGCTTCTGGTTGTATCAGTACATGCCTCTTATTGGGCCGATAAATCAGTACTAGGCACATGGACTGTGCCATCTGTCATCAGCACGTTACTATAAAAATTCAGTATTTGTTTTCATGCTAGCTAACAGTGTTAGCTGTTTAGAGTGTTAGGGTGTTTCTATTAGTGGCAGTTGCTACCTAGAGGTGTTTGATTAAAAAAAAATAATATAATAATAAAAATGTGGATATTTTCTCTTTCCTGTACAGGTATGCAGGGATTTTGCTGGGGATCACAAACTCCTTCGCCACCATACCAGGCATGGTTGGACCAGTCATAGCCAGCGCTCTCACTCGATCAGTAAGCGACTGAGACCTAAATTTTGTTGGATAATCTTAGCGTGTGAATACCGGATCATTCGATCTCCTTATTGTTTAAGATTTATATAGAATTATTCGATTTGGGTTTTGTGATCGAAGTTATGGTTGTGCGCGCTTGGGTAAGTGCGGTCTGATTGCCACTGTTCTGTGGTCTTGTTCCAGAACACGATTGAAGAGTGGCGGACTGTGTTCTACATTTCGGCGGGAATCAATGTGGTCGGTGCCGTATTCTACACCCTGTTTGGAAAGGGTGTGGTCCAACCCTGGGCGGTCCGAAAGCCTCACACCCCTGGAATCTGAAGCCTTGGGGTCAAACAGCCCCATGTGTTCCCGAGAACCTTCCTGAGAGGGGAGAAACGGGAGCCGTCTGGGATCCACTGAGCTTAGTTGTTTTGCACATGGCACAAAATGTATTGAAATTAGCCTTCATTTCTTTTTTCTTTCTGTATTTTCAGTATATTACGTTGCTCAAATAGGGATATTCTCGGCTTGTCGGTAACAAGAGTCTCCAATCCGCTTCCCTGGCACTTGCTTAGAGAGACATTTCTCTCTTCCAATTCCTCTCTTGACCCTCTCGTGCGAGCTGTTTGAGATACCGGCATCTCAAAGGTGACTGGGATTTGGAGTAGATTAGTCGTAGTTCCTCACCCTCCCAGCGTGGGGTGTTGAAGTCATTCCGATGAGCCGGGATGCGTCAGCACAATTTCCGATTGAAAATCATTCCGGATTTCGAATTTATTGAAGAAAAAACCAAAAGGGATATTCTTTAAAATAGTTTTTGTATGCCTATGAATAGTTTAAAACAATTTAAAGTGTTAATTTTGCCTAATGAGATTATGAGCCTCTCATTAGGCACCTTAACTTTAATTGCACCACGATTTCATGCGGGTTTCATTTTATATTTGGCGTTTGTGTGATACTATGTTTTATTTGCATGTGTCAGTAAGGGATTCATGGAGATTTTTATATGAGTGTCTCGGAAAGGCAGAGTAGAAAAACTGGGAACACGCTGCTGTTCTGCCGACCAGAACTTGAGAGCACACGGGTTCCGGGTTCTACAGCTGCCATGGGGTTCTCTTTTAAGGTGTCAGTTCGCTGGTAGTGGGCATTGAGTTCTTCTTACTTATTTCTCAGCACATCCTACCGATTTGTTTTTGTTCTGACATTTTGTACTTGTGCCTTAAAACAAATCTACTGTCCGTCATAAAAGCTAAATTAACCAATCAAAAAGGCCAGAATTTAATTAAAACCTTGGCTGCTATGCAAATCCAAAAATCACAGCTCTTAAGCAATTAGCTTTAAAAAAGAAAAAAGGTAATTGTGTTGGTTTTGTTGCGACAGGCTGATCAGCGATTTTTAGCCTTAACTATGAGAGAAGAAGGGAAGTTTCACAATGTCTCCTTCAAGGTACCATGTGCCTTTTTATTGCAATATTAGCTTTCTCACTGGACAAAATAAATTTGCTTGAACTGCTGAGCCCTATGATCCAGAGATCCCAGGTTGGAGTCTGGGTCATGTAGCTACAGACCTGGAGTCCCTGAGTGACAGCGCACAGGAAGTGCAATCTGGGGACGGGATGAACTGGGACGGCTCCTGGATGAACCCTAGGAGAGGACCCAGTCTTTGCTTAGCCTTCATTGACTTCCTCTTGACTGAAACTTGAATTCCTGCATTTGGTGTCACTCTGGACCTAAAAGCGTGTCGGATAACCCTTATGAATGAGTTTTTGGTTTAGAACACAGCAAAATCATACAATTTTTTTTGTTTTATGTAAACTTATGATTAGTTTATTTCAGCTGTTATTTTTTAACCGATTTTGATTCAGATGGTTCAGATTTTAGGTGGGCGAAGTTAACCAGTTTGTGAGCTAAGAAATATGTTGCATGAGCATTTCATCTATATTTCATGCAACCCTGTACTGTAGCGTGAAAAATAGTTAGTTCTTACTAAAACACCATAAGGTAGCTGTATAGACTAAGAGTAGGCATCTAAACTTGGTGAAATCCTACAATACAGTACTGCATGATGGAAATACATTATCACAACAGGAAGTCATTAATCAATGTGATCGTGCTCATAATCTTTATTTTCTATAGCAAATTGTTTATACTTTAAATGCGGTGTACGGCTCATTTACTGAACTGAGAGATTTGGGTTGAAACATGTAGCATGTTCTGGGATTCAAACCTGCAACTTTCTGGTGACAAGATGCCCACCCTTGCACCGATGCAGTTTCCCCTTGCATATTCAGTATAAGTTTTGTCTAGGTGATCAAGTTAAATTATGTAAGACCTGCCAGAAAACGGAGATATCGCCGATGTGACCAATGTTTTGTGTTCCAACTGGTATTTGGCCTTTTCTTAATTAGAAAATGAGGGTCTCTGGTTGTTTTGAATTTTGCCAGCCATAAACATTTCAAATGTCTGATTGAGAATCATGTGCAGCAAAAGTGGGGTGGAGGATGACAGCAAAAAAACATTTTAATGCTGTTCTACAGAAAGCTACTTCTTTTTTTTTTTATCTTGGTTTTGGTCAAAATTTATTAGACGAGTAATTACCGAAGCCACATCCTCTATTCTGTAATGAAATTATGTCTTAAAAATGTGTTGGTACTTTGGTTACTTTCTAAGAGTCTCGTGCCGCCGAGAAAAATGTAAATTCCGATAAGTGGTCAAAATATCTACGATCTAAATACGTCATGTGCACGCGGTATTGTAGCTTCACATGCACGTAATTGCATATCTAGAAAGTTGTTTACGCTAAATAAGCTATGGGGATTTTCTACAATACAAGCAACACTAAATGTTTTATCATTGGTTTAAATTTAGTAGTAGCAAAAATTATATTTCTGAAAATATTCCAACATATCTTGAAAATATCGTATTTAAAAGGGATTAAACGTATATTGCCTAGCATAATTTGATGTCTCTTTCTTTATATACGGCCGAGTATGAAGTCACAGATTGCAAGCAGTTATATTACTTTAACAACAGGTTAACAGTCTTATTTAGCAAGTTAAAATTGCCAGCATTAGGTTTAGGAAATTGCAAGGTAATTTACTAACTTCTCATTACGTTCCTTTTACACCAAAAAAGATAATCGATAAACACAGACGTGTAAAACATAAAGCAAAGGAAAGCCTTAAAATTTCACAATTGATCTGATACACAAATAACCTGAGGTATCTCCGGAAACCAGGTAACAGCCAGGTACTAGAATTTAATAGCTCCAACTAACGCTCCAAAGCGTGCGTTTCGATCACTGTACGTGTTTATTACAGTCCCTACTGATGCTGTCTCAGGGCTTAGAGGGGGTATGCGCAATGACGGACCAGAAGACAATTACAGCACCCCCTGTAGTCTGCAATATATACGGATCAACAGTCCCTTCTGCGTCAAGAACAGACCAAAGCCGAGTGTAAAGGTAGGAGAAAATTCTGCATGTAGCATCCATTATTTTCCTCCTAAAACAGCAATTGGCTGTTCGTTATATTTTATTTGCATCGTTTATTATTTTTAAATTCATAATTCAGAATGCGCAGGTTGCTTGCGGACATTGCCTTCTTCGGGAGCAAGCTGTTGGTGCTGAAAATCTACATTCGGTTACGTTGATAGCTGGCTAGTAGATACCCTTAACTGTAGAGATGAAAGAATATGGCCGCCAGAGGGGGGGTGTTGTACAGCTAAATCCTAAAGACATCTCAATGATCTAAATTGCCCTTCGACGCGGTGCGCAAGTGTTGTGACCTTTTCGGGGAATCGCATTTAACACTTAGTTAATGGTATTTTCTTGAATTTGACATATCCCCAGTAATTGTGGAATACTATTTCTTCGAATTGTTATCAGTAGATTGTTTATTTATTAACATGTTATAAGGGGCTTGGACAAATGGGAATTATATAACTTTTGTTACTTTAAATGTCTTGTTGTGCTATTAGAGCGAATGCAACAATAGAAGTAATGGTGTCAAAAAACTGTTTTTTCTCTATAGATTTTTCTGATGAATCACACAGAGAATTCTATTCAGAAAGAGATTTTCCTTTGCTTTTCATTGATTTGTTTCAAATGAGAAAAGCAATGACTCAGTAGAAATGGCTGCTGCATTTCAATGGCATGAATAAGTTAATCACAAAATGGAGGGTACAAGTAGAGAGTGCATTAGGCTATTTGATTATTTGTTTTTAGAGCCTCACTAGTAGTTATAATTCCACAGTGTCGCGCTGTTAGTCCGCTGCGGTTACCTTGATGGCTAAGCGAAGGGGAGCATTTGCCTGTCAGCCGAGTGCATGCGTTTAGTTGCTGAACGATAAAGGGAGGCTGCTCAGTGCTGCGGAGTAAAGCTTGTGCCTACTGCATTGTTGTCTGCTGTTGCTAAGAGCGACAGAGGTGGAGACGCCAGTCCCTGTGGCAGATCCTCTCCCTGTCGGCTTTTTTGTTGTGTTGAGAGGGACCGTTAACATAGCCGCAGCGATGACAAACAACTGACAGGTGTCCTGTACAGCTTGAAATGAGCTTTAGAGGAGAAAAATCTCTCCGCATTTGACACGGACCCCGGCCATTTTCTGGTTAACTTGTGTGAGGATCACGGCAGTTGTTGAATCAGAATAAGCTCCTTGTCACGATGATCTCCCGTGATCCCTGCTCAGCGGCCTGGCAGTGTCAGCGGCGCCCTGAAGCCAACCGTCAGAGATGGGAAAGGAGAAACTCCACATCAACATCGTGGTGATCGGCCACGTGGACTCGGGCAAGTCCACCACCACCGGGCACCTCATCTACAAGTGCGGTGGCATCGACAAGAGGACCATTGAGAAATTTGAGAAAGAGGCTGCTGAAGTACGTGCTACGCATACAGCCCGATGTATCTTCAGTGTTCCCCTCTCAATGTTCTTCTTTTCTTGCCTTACTAAAATGAAGAATTTGTTTTTTCTCTAATGCATAGGTTAGCATAGCATAGGCTCTTTGCTCTAGCATATTGCTAATGAACACTGACAAAATCATTGTCTTCTTGCTAGTGATTTGAATTGCTAAAGTCCTCTTTCAAACGGCTTTCGCAGATGGGCAAGGGCTCCTTCAAGTATGCCTGGGTGCTGGACAAACTGAAGGCTGAGCGTGAGCGTGGCATCACCATCGACATCTCCCTGTGGAAGTTTGAGACCAGCAAGTACTACGTCACCATCATCGATGCGCCAGGCCACCGGGACTTCATCAAGAACATGATCACCGGCACGTCGCAGGTTTGTGGCGGGACACTTCCCGTTCGGGCGTTATGTAACGCCGTTCTCTAAGGGCTGGACGGTCGCGCAACAAGAACAGCCACAGAGGTCAGTATGTAGTGTTGACCTGCATTTTCGTTGACCCAGATTTTGATGGTAGTCTTTACTTCTGCAATAGCTTCAAACTGAAAGTGAAACAAAATTGATGTGTTAATGTGTCTGGAGAAACTTCTGAGAGACACTGATTAAGCGTAGCTGCGACACTCTGCCTCTGCCCTCCTCCAACAGGCGGACTGTGCTGTCCTGATCGTGGCGGCTGGGGTTGGGGAATTCGAGGCTGGCATCTCCAAGAATGGGCAGACTCGTGAGCATGCCCTCCTGGCCTACACCCTGGGGGTGAAGCAGCTGATCGTGGGCGTCAACAAGATGGACTCCACCGAGCCCAACTACAGCCAGAAGCGCTACGAGGAGATAGTCAAGGAAGTCAGCACCTACATCAAGAAGATTGGTTACAACCCTGAAACCGTGGCCTTCGTGCCCATCTCTGGCTGGAACGGGGATAACATGCTGGAGGCCAGCCCTAACGTGAGAGCGATGGCCCGCATTTTCTGCATGACGGCCGTACGTTGTCGCCGTCGCACTCACTGCGTTGTGGTTGCTTCTCCAGATGACGTGGTTCAAAGGTTGGAAGATCACACGGAAGGACGGGAACGCTTCCGGGACCACTCTGCTGGAGGCCCTGGATGCCATCCAGCCCCCGTCCCGCCCCACAGACAAGCCCCTGCGCCTGCCTCTGCAGGACGTCTACAAGATCGGAGGTGAGCAAAAATCCCGCACTACAAGTCCGCACTACAGGGTCTTCCGGTTTCCGTCTGAAGGTTGGGTGAATTGTGGAGCTAGCCAGTGGGATGCAAGCTCCACATTATTATATTTGAATTGTAAAAATAGTATTCCGGTTTATCTGTAGCTTCATATTTCTATAGAGCCAATTTCCTGCATGGAGTTATCCAGTAAAACCTGTATAGGTACATAAAGGAAGAGATGTCAGACCTTTCCATAAATAAACAATGAGCAGACTTTCTTTACACCTCTAAGTGTGGCTAATTTTTGACTGGTCGATCATTTCCTCTTTATACGCCAACAGTGAGGTGTGGAAGCCGGCCGTTGTTATGTTGTAAAAGAGTGGTTCAGAAGTTGTGATGCAGTGTGGTGGTTTTTTCGGGGTTTGTCGGTTTTGTTGATATCCCGATTTAAAGAGGACTATTTATGGAGCCACTTTGAAACGACCAATATTCTGGTTTGTCAGTACGGTGAAGTGGGACCCACTTTTCTTTTTTTTTACTGGCCAGGTATTGGAACTGTGCCGGTGGGTCGCGTAGAGACCGGAATGCTGAAGCCTGGCATGGTGGTGACCTTCGCCCCTGTCAACGTGACCACTGAGGTCAAGTCGGTGGAGATGCACCACGAGGCGCTGACCGAGGCCCTACCCGGGGACAACGTGGGCTTCAACGTCAAAAATGTGTCTGTTAAGGACATTCGCCGTGGCAACGTGGCTGGGGACAGCAAGAATGACCCGCCTCAGGAGGCTGCCAACTTTATCGCGCAGGTAAGCTGATAGATGATCGCTCATTCTGGTAGCATTGTCGACTCTACAGATTATAATTGTAATGATACTGTGATATATGTGCAAGTGCCCCTTTGACCTCTATAATACAGATTTATAACGGTGCTTTGTATCTGCCTACAACCGTCTATTGTTTCATACTTTAATGTTTACAGATAAAAATGTTGGCTGTATGTAGTGTAGATTTTTTAGGGCATTTTCATCCCATGTTTAAAATATTTTGTCCCTAGTTTTACTTCACCATCTGACTTACAAATCAATTGGAAATGAAGGCACATAGCAGGTTACAGTCATTCGTAATGTTCAGGGTTGGGAGGCTATTTTAGTCAGCGGAGCTTGGTTGAAGTTAATGCAGCTGCATTTGATGGAACAGATGATTGTACAGTAATGATCCTCCCCAGGTGATCATCCTGAACCACCCCGGGCAGATCAGCGCCGGCTACGCCCCGGTTCTGGACTGCCACACGGCCCACATCGCCTGCAAGTTTGCCGAGCTGAAGGAGAAGATCGACCGTCGCTCAGGGAAAAAGCTGGAGGACAACCCCAGGTCCCTGAAGTCTGGAGATGCCGCCATCGTGGAAATGATCCCCGGGAAGCCCATGTGTGTCGAGAGCTTCTCGGACTACCCGCCCCTGGGTGAGTGGGGGCCCCTTGCTGAATGTGTCCAGAGCTCCGCAGATTTAAATGACGACGTCTGTCACCGGCCTCAGTGGAGAAAGCCTGTTTATGCTCTAGAATTTGTCACCTGACCGAATACATTTATTCGCTTTCCTATTCAGGCCCTTAAAAGCACTTTGCCTCAGAGGTGCAGATTACAGTTGTTTCAGGGAGGGGTGAGATAAGTTAGGATAGCATTGAGCGGAGATGTGTGTGTCAGGATGTTGCCGTCTTTGGCAGCATGCTTACTGATTCGGGGACTCTCTTTCTCTCCGGCCTCCCAGGGCGCTTTGCGGTGCGCGACATGCGTCAGACCGTGGCCGTGGGGGTCATCAAGGGCGTGGAGAAGAAGGCCCCCACCACTGGAAAGGTCACCAAGTCAGCCCAGAAGGCCCAAAAGGCGAAATGAACGTTGTGCTGGGCTGCTAACTCCAGAGTCCCGCACTGCAGAAACATGGTCCACCCACTCTTCTCTCTGATGGACTGGTTAATCATTACAATGCACCGCAAAAGCTTCAGAAGGAAAAACAACATAAAATAGTACTACCACTGAAGAGAAATAATGTGTGACTATCAGTTTTGATCCGTACCACTGCACTTCACTTTTAATTGTGTGTGGTAGCTTGTTCAGTAGATTTAAAAGTGTACTTTTCAACGGGTTCATGACCATACAACAACCCTGTGTGCGAGATATTAAGACTACCAAGAGGAATTACAAATCAAAGGCCTCTTCCTCTGGAGTGCAGTTTTAGTCCAGCCATCAGAACATCGTCTAGCTTCTCGTGAGCGTTTGCAATTACCCTCTGTCTTGGTATAAAGTTTTTTTTAGGTAAAAGTTATGCTCTGTTTTAGCTTTAAGGAAAACCTTTTGTGCCCTCTCGGTGTGTCTAATTCTGGGCGCATGCAAACTTCTGTCGCACTTTAAATATAGTTGAAGCCATTTCTCACCCGCAGCTGAAAAGTTGAACATCGTTTTGTAGCCGCTACTTTGTCATCTACTCGCTTTGCACTGGCTGGGCTGAGTTGGCTTCAGCTCCTGCACCTTAACTCTTGTCTGCGTCACATTAAAGATGTCTAAAGTGTTGAGAGCTTTCTGGCTCCTGAATGAATGAACGAATGAATGAATGAATGGCAGGCTCTAGATATAATCCATAAATCATATCTAATAGAAATGAGGTACATATATAAATATATATATATATACATACACACACACACATACCCCTCATATCCATCTCTATATGTTGATAACTGAGCATGTGTAGCACTTTGTGGACAGTTAGGCTGTTCTACCACAATCCATAAATACTGCTTTAAAATGTGACCTTACATTAAAACACAATATAGAGCTCTTTGCTACCAGCTTTGTCTCAGGACTTGTTCATAAATCTATGCCATACAATCATGATTCACCAATACACAATATGAAAATATTTACCATTAAAACGTGCATAAGTCATGTTTCAGAAAGGGAACAGCAGGGTTTCGAGTCACTGTAAAAACAGGATTCCATGTACAACCTGTTTGTATGAAATATGAAAGAGTAGGGGTGAGAATTTAGCCTGCTACAGTGGAAAGTGTTGCAATAACTAACATAATACCTCATCAGTTAAGACAATCAATCTTGTATAACTAGAAACACAAAATATACTTTAAAATGCCATTAGTTATTTTTTAGTGACACACATACAGTTTGAGAACACTTATTGGAAGGAAATTTAGGTTGTAAGACTTAAATTGAATTATAATGCAATCTAATTTATAAAAATACTAGTAACCAGTATACCAAATATTAACCAAGAATAGTTTAACCCATAATCAATCATTTTTAACTAACGTTAGCTGCGTTTTACTTAGATTACAGACTAAAAAATTTTATACGGTTATAATAAATAACATTACGCATGCATGGTAAAATACACTTTACTACACTACTCACAGGCAAAAATTATTAAACTATTATTGGCCCATCTCAGATTAACACACGATGTTTCCCAGAAATCTAAAACAAACAATTCGCAAATACCGTGAATTTTAAAAAGCAATAAGAACACATTGTGGAAAACAATTGCGAAGACCGAAAGGAAATGCTATATATACGTGAATGCGGACTTTGAGTTATTGTGACTACATCCCTTTGAAAATGCTCTAATTTCCGCCCTGAAAAAAAAAAAACTAAACCCGACGTCATTGTGTGTAGAGTTTCCAGTTTTCGCGGCTTGGGTTGGCGGCTTTACATGACTGTGAAATATCTGTTTCAAGGTGGTCGGTTATGCCTGGGAGGGGTAGACCACACAAAAATCCAAACTTGATTGGGGCCAGGGGTCCCACGAGAGGTCGAGGTGCCGCGAGTTCTTCAAACGGCACCGGACCTTCGAGTCCACCGGGGACCCGAAGGACCAAAAGTCCAAAGGCCGTTTCGACGCCGACAACAAGTAACAGTGAAGAAGCAGCATCCACGTCTACTGTTAACAGAAGAACTGTCCCTCGCAAATCTACACACGAACGGGAAAAAAGCATAAATCACCATAAAAATGCAGAAGATACAAATCCAGGTGCGGCTTCTCCGAAGAACGACGAAGTTGGCAAAGCGATCGATAGGATTCTGCGAAAGACGCTGGACGGATTGAAAATAAAACGTCATTCAAGATCTGAATCAACGAGTATTATAAATGACGTTGTTGACAAAATTATTAAACACTTATGTGACAGTTTTGCCCGTGTCGACTGGAAAAACGTTTAAGGTGAAGAAAGACTTTCACCCGGGAATCTGCTAATGTAAAATTTACTTTTTAAAAGGCTATTCTTTGCAGTAAAAATCATTTGTTAGACATGAATGTATCCATGCATGCAATTCTGTTTTTAGGGTAGAGTGATGAACACATTTGTGCTTACAACCATAGAAAAGGTGCCATCAAACTTTATTAATCAAAGTTCGATTCCTCTCAAATGACCACACAAATTACTATGAAAGGCTAGTTCTAAATTCTCAACCACCAAAACTAATAAGAACACAGCACGTTTGCTGTGTCGTGCATTTTGTGACATACAGGTTTGATATTTTGGAAAACGAATGAGTCATTTTGACTTCGTCAACAACATTCCAGGAATTTCTTAAATTCAATTGCGAAAAACAACCAGAAATTGTGTTAACCTTTCCCGTATCCATTAGAACTATGAGCATCAGTGCTGACAGAGCAATCTTCTTAAAGACCAGGTCTAGAGCCTTTAATATTTAGCCCCCCATTATCATTACTCAAGTAGTTAAAAATATAGTACAGTATACAAAATAATTGTTCTCAATAACCAGGACGAAAGTGTAAGATGAGTTTAAAGAAGACTTTATTCGATTTTGTACATTTCATTCCACTGACAGGACAAAATCTAAACAGATCTTAAGAAAAATAAAGCAAGTCCTTGTTTATAAAAATCAAATCGACACCGTTTAATTAATACAGCGGTGTCCACAACAGAAGAACAAGGGTCACAGATTTCCAGTTGACCTTTCAAACAGCCTCTTCTCCCTGTACGGGGGAAAGTAAAGATTTAAAAAGGCTCGGTATTCTCATATTCGCTTTTACTGGTACAAGCTGAAGGAGTTCGTTATAGCCAACATAAGCAGCTAATGCCCTTAGGCAATTACAGATACGTAACTGCCCATGAAAAGTTACGTTATTTAGATACTTTGGTGAAAGCGGTATAAATACATTGTTTTAGTTGTTCCGTTGACAAAAATAAGATTTCATAAAGGAAGGTATTTTTTAGAGGCTGACGCCTCAGTGAAGGCATCAAAATGTATGCAGCAAAACCAGATGCACCAGCTTTCTTGCATATTTTCAGCATACTTTTTGCTGCTGGAGCCAGTATTTGCCTCCCGAGTGGCTCAGTTGGTAAAGGCGCTCAAATATCACGGTGCTTCTGTTGAGCATCTTTTTAAATTGAATAAAACAAACCAAAGAGTTCCAATGGAAAGCTGTAAAATCGAAGAATAAGTGCAAATACACGCACCTTATGCCCGGATAATGTCACTCAACAGAACACAAAAAGCCTCCCTCCCATAGACGCAGAACAAGGCTAGCCCAGCGTATACCCGTGGAACACATCCACACTGCATCAGAAGCTCCAGTTTGAGTCTCCTCTGTTCCTTCCTCCCGCAGGCCTGCCTCTGCCGCCGCCGCCGCCGCCTCCTCCTCCTCCTCCTCGTCCCCTAGGGGCAGTCATCTCCCGTTCCCTCTGAAGCTTCTCGTAACGGTCTGCCATCAGCAGCAGCTCTTCGGGCACGGCCTACAAACCAGACACAGGGGTCGACAGGGGTCTCCTGTTCATTACTGCTCACGCGTTTGATTTGCGCCGCTCGTGGGTATATCCACGCACGAAAGGCACGCAGGTTGATAGTGAGGGCCAGTCGGGTATCGAAAGCTGAATAAGTGGTGGCGCGAGACAAGTTCGGCGTGAGCCCGCACCTGTCCGGATCTCTCTAGGATGTGAATCAGCTCAGCGGCCAACTTCCAGTCTCCCCTCGTCACCAAGGTCACAGAGGCCCCGGAGCGCCTGAGCAGCCAAAGGGGACTTACATCTGCATGCATCTTCACGAAACATCCCACATTAAAACACTTACATTTGTGTCAAAGCGCCGAGTGCCTAGACCCCACTTCCCAGACTCCCCTTGTTAACGGCAGTGCATCAGCTGACACAGGCCACACCCCTCTCACCCTGCTCTGCCGGTGCGGCCCACCCGGTGCACGTACTCCTCGATGTTACGTGGGAAGTCGTAGTTGAAGACGTGCGTGATGTCGTGCACGTCCAGCCCTCGAGAGGCCAAGTCAGTGGCCACGAGGATCCGCACGCGGCCTACAGGTGGCCACACAAAGTAGGGGGCAATGAAATCCAAGTTCATTTCTGCGTGAGATTTGGCTAAAAAGGGGGTCTTCCCACTATACTGACTGCAAAGTATGAGTGACAGATAAGTGCAACCAATAAGATCTATGGCAATCCTCATAAAACTGCCCCACCCACCATCCTTGAAATCCTTTAGGGCCTCCTCGCGATCACACTGTTCCCGATCTCCATGGAGAGACTGCACCGCCAAACCCTGCAGACAGAGGTCGCTGGACAGGTCGTCTGCACTGAGTGAAGGGAGAAGGTAGCACATTGGAAGTCGGAGGGCGCCTATCCAATTCCACATAAAGGCTAAAACGGGTCGAGAGGGTCACTGCGCACGTTCAGATGGTTACTCCCCAGAAAGCACCGCGATACCTGGATTATGGCTCCAGTTTAAAATGGCTGGAGAAGGAATAGCATCCTGGATCTGCAAAGGCTAGATAATTAGAGGGCTTTGATCCCAGCTAGAAACCGCCAGTTTCAAACAGCCTTAACCCTGCCATGCAGTTTTCCTTTCCAGGCAGTCAATACTAATAACCTCGCTTCACCTTCATCTTTTCTTAAGGAGAGATTCTTTTGTGACAGCGTAATAAACTGCCTTGGCATTTTTCACCAGTGTTACATCATAAAGCATTAATACTTTTATTATGACGTGGCCAATATTTTACAATGTACACCAGTAGTTTAGCACAGGACTGGACAGGGAGAATGTGAAACGTAAGAATTTTGCCTGCTAGCATGCAGCCATGCGTTTTACCAAAACAAGACGAATAAAACTTGAAAGTTTGACATTTTCTATATAACTGGCATATTAGCACCTCCCTTAGATCAGAAGGTCTATACCAATATAGCATTTAGAGAAAACTACTTTTTTTTAAAATGTTCTAGAGTGGGAAGCTAAGTACCACAAAGGTTAAATGCCAAACCAAGTCACAGCCAGTCAGAAAGCTCCCCTGACTGCAGACTTACATAATCTTCTTTCCAACAAAGATCAAGACCTTGTCTTGGGGCTCCATGTTGTGGATGAAATCGAAAACGTAGGCTTTCTTCTCCTCCTCCTGAACGATCAGGACCGACTGCTGTACGGTGTTCACAGCCTTGAGGAGAGAGAGAAGAGATGGGCTGGGAGGCGGTGGGGGAGGCTGAGAGGGGACCGGGCCCTGCAAGAGCTGCGTAGTGTACCCTGCCTCCCCCAAAAATACTGCACCTTGATACAATTTAAAGGGAACTCATCTCGAGTTTCTACCCAGACACCAAACTACGGTGTGAGCACCACAACAAGGCTTTCACTCACTGCCAGGTCCAGGGTTCCCACATAGACCATCATGGGTCCCTTCAGATAGGACTTGGCCAGGCGCCTCACACCTGGAGGCCAGGTGGCACTACAACAGCAAGCAGTTAAAAGCAAGGGACATCCTGCTTGACAGGTGTACAGAGATCAACAAGCAGACGAGTAACGTTGATAAGCTCTGTCCACGCTAAATCGGCATTGTGAAGGTACCTGGTCATGAGCGTCTGTCTGTCGGGTCGGATGTCCAAGATGATCTTCAGGATCTGCGGCTCGAAGCCCATGTCCAACATGCGGTCAGCTTCGTCCAAAACCTGGGAGACAGCATGAGGTTTCAGGTCTGGGCAGCACCAGTTCAACCCCCCCCCCACCCCCGTAGTGCCACGGCAGCCCACCAAATAGGTGACAGTGCGCAGGTTGAGGTGGTAGTTCATCTGCAGATCGTTCAGACGGCCCGGGGTGGCAATGACGATGTCGACGCCGGCTTTCAGCGCTTGGATCTGGGCGTTTCGGTTCCCTCCCCCGTAAATGCAGACACTGGGCAGGGCGGGTGATCAGAAACACACTGCAGCTCAGGAACAACTATAATGTAACAATGAGGACAAAGACGCAACCGGACCCGTACAGGCTTGAGGGCGGTACCTCTTGAACCCTTTGTAGCTGTACTTCTTGCATTCCTCCTCAATCTGCAGGGCCAGCTCACGGGTCGGGGTCAGAACCAGCATCCCCGGGCCATCCTTTCCGTCTCTGGGTCTTTAGTTGGACAGACACAGACACGCACACAAAATGGAACAATGCAGAAATACGGCACAAAAGCATTTCTTTTTAAATTTTAAAGAAACCGAGACATACACAGGTTGCTGATCCATGTGAATGAAGCCAGGCAGGAGGTAGGCCAAGGTCTTGCCCGTGCCGGTCTGGGCTATTCCGATCAAGTCAAACCCTTTCAGTACTATAGGCCAGGCCTGAGACTGACAGGGCACATTACAAGCACAGCTGTAACACAAACTGGAGGCACAGCGATTTGGAACACATCCGGTTAGTTTGAGTGACTACGACTGCTGCTTAGCTCCAAGGCTTTGTATAAGTCCTCACACCAGATTAACATCTTCTCCACACATCTGTATTAGACTGCATAGCTTTCCTCCGTCAACATGCAGCTACAAACTGCACAAAACTTAACAGCGGAGTTTCAGTTTGTATCAGAAGTGTGCTCGTCAGCCCTGCACCAAGGCGTAAGGTCCACAAAGCAAATGCCCCACCGAGCTCTCAGGCGCCCCCACCTGGATGGGAGTGGGCTTAATGAAGCACACCCTGGTGATGTTCTCCATGATCCCGGGGTAGGGTAGGAAGGCCTCCTCGAAAGTGCACACGGGATTGGGGATGGGTCGTTTACCGTCCTCCCTCAGATCGTCCACAAAGATGTTGTTGTTCTCCTTCCTGAGGTGGGAGGAAGGTTTTTTCAGATTTTTCAGCAAAAGTTGTTGTAAAACAATTAAACCAATTTAACAATACACCTGCCAGGCACTTCAATCTGTGAACCTTTACCTCCAGGCCTTCACCTCCTCTGCACTGCGATTAGCCACGCTCTCCGCCTCCACATAAAACTCCTTCCTCAATGGAGGGAGATCTGAAAGAAAAGTAAAGCTCAATCCTACTCGACCACAGACAATTACCTCATTCACTGTAATTACTTAATTACTGCCATTAAAACAAAGTCATCTGTGGCAAGTGCTAATTCAAGCTCTCCAAATGCACATTACAAAAATGAAAACCACCCCCCACCCCCCCGGGTGGCTCAGTCACTAAAAGCGCATGTCCGAGTGCAGACTGAGCCCTATGACTTGGATTTCCTAGGTTAAAATACAGACCACGTCATTAGTCGATTGTGACTTGGAGAGCACAAAAGCAGCAGCAGCAGCAGCAGCAGCACGTAATTAACCGAGCCTGGACCAGTGTGGGTGGAAAAGAGCAGGGCTTCTCGACTCCAACCTCAACCAGCGTCTACTGCCAGCTTCCCAGGCTGGCAGAACTGTCAAGAAAACCTCTCATGCAGGCAGGGGGGGGTGACTCAAAAGCAACTAGTCATACTTCCTCACCCCAAACCCCCCCCCCGGGGAGGTGGCAGAATCCGTCAATGAGCCGAGCTGCATTCAGATTTAGCCGCGCTAATTTACCTAAATGGGTAATGAGTAATCCCACAAATTAGCAGGACTGCGGCTAACAGGGAGGGGGAAAGACACAACAGTGGAAAGGTTTATGAATGACACAATGACACAAGAGTTCCACTACTTCTAAAGGAAAGCCATCTCCTTCTCCCACTCAGTCGGGAAAAAGACAAGTTTGAAATATGAAACTTTGATAGGCAACATCACAGGCATTTTTCCCCCAGATGGAATATGTGGCAAGCAAGCTAAATATTTCATTAAAAGAGAAACCAGCTGTGAAAGGGTCAGGCGCATGCCGCTGGTTGATGGATCTTTACCTTCTTAAGGCAATAAAACTTCAGTTAAGTGGGTATCGGCTCATAAACCAAGCCAATAAAAAGAGGTTAGACACCAAACTCTACAATAAACAGTTGTCAGAAGATGACAGTGTTCAGATGTACAGTATTGAAAAGCCATTAACCACCGCAGTAAATTACCACCTGCTTACACAGGACACCCTTTGGGGGCTCTCATTGGTCCGCCAGACTGTCACTCACCCTGCCACTTCATGGCTTCGTATTTTTCAAGGTTCTCCCGCATGTCCGCCCAATCTATCATTGGTGGCGAGGAGACCTCACTGGAGCACTGCCTAGTCGCAGTTCCTGGGTGACAGCAGCCAAGAGTAAACAACCCAGGCAATGATTAGACTTAAGCAGTGGTTCTCAATCCTGGACCCACCCCCTCATCCAAATCTTGGCCATCAATCAGTACTGGGATGAAATGCCAAATTAGTTTGAGACAACTCTCGTATACATTTTTAATTGCTTCCCTGGAATGAAAACCTTCACACACACAATAGGCCTCCAAGACCAGGATTGAGAACCACTGGACTTAATGTAATGCATGTAAAAAGTAAATGCATGCAAAAAAGCAAATGTAAAAAGGACTTAGCGTGGTTTCATCTTTAACCACAAGTAGAAAAGGTAATTAATTGTTGCGTCAACCAATTGTGAACTTGGGCTCTGTGATATTTTAGTAGAATAACTTCCATATTGACCTGCATTCCTGCATCGACCGCTGCCGCTCCGGAAACCGCGCCCGTTCTCTGAGCTGTGGGAAATCAGCGCCTGGATCATCTCCTCAGCTTTGCGTTGAACTTCGCCGCTGCCAAAAATCTGCACTTCTCCTTCGTAATCACCATTGTTTACCTGGGCAAAAACGGCCATTCGTTTGTATCTTTTCGCTCGTGATTTATCTAGGAAATCTATTAATCTAAGCATTAACATGGTAGTTGGAGATTATAATTTCGTTTTTTTAACACAAGTGGAGCTCAACTTCACAGAGGTGTACTGAATTTTGCCATTACTTTACTTGCCTAGCGGACACCCTTGGTGCATCAGATCAAACCAGAATCCGCCCAAATGGTTCAATAGATCAAAGCGAATCATCCACTGACCTTTTTAATTCATTCTTAACCCAAATGAACTGAACATCTGACAAGCACAACGGTAGTAATTTCAAATACGCCAGAGATTAATTTTCATATCAATCAAACGGTCCATCTCTACATCAACCCCCCAGCAGATTAAATGCGGTTGATAAAAACAGCACGAAGACACTTGCCTTTATCCTTGCCCCACTAATTTCCTCAAGTTCACGAATTTTTGCCCCTCCACGACCTGTTTGGATTTAAAATGGCATTAAACTAGTTTTCATTACTTCAATTTGGAGTCCACGATTTGTTAAAGGCTGCAGCCAACGCGTACATGCTTTGGCAAGTTGTGTTTAGCGTTATAAACCAATCATCAGCCAGCAAATGAATAGGTAGTAAAAAGTGGCAACCGACTTAATATTCCATAACTACCTATTATCATCCCAATCGCAGTATTATCCACAGAAAACGACAGCGGTGGTACTTGACCCGACCTACTTCCTCGCCCCCTTTTGCCCAAATCGCACTCTCTACCCCTGAAAAAACTACGATCGTAATTATCTGCAGTGCAGTCCTTATCAGTCCAATTTTGTCGATCTCTTACACGTGGAGCTGGTGAGCCCCAGTCGTTTTTCTTAAAATGCCCATTCCCTTCGTTTGACCAAGGCCTCCATTCTAGTTGTGGGGTTTTGACGGTTGAGGCTTGTTTTTTCACCTCGACACCATCAGTATCATAGTCCTCCTCCCAATCCGACATTACAATTTTTTTACCAAAACTGAGAAAAATCACGATGCGCCAGTAAAAATGGAACACGTCGACCTATGGCGCCAATAACATTTCTCACGAGATCTAGGTTTACACGCGATAATTCTCCTCTCCCGTTGGCGTTAGCGAAAGACACGGGACCCCTATATCTGTTAAAAATTTAGTATAGGGTAACAAAATATAAGAGAAAAATATTCAGATTGATGAAACTGTCCATAGGAAGATTCGTTTAAAATAACGTCACGGTGTTTACCATTACGTTAACATTTGTAATTAATCGGGATCAGTTTTACAATAAAAACAAAACCTTTAGAAATAGGCCTTATAAAACTAACAAGTTGATTTTAATTTTGAAATAAGTTTACGAAATCGGAAGAAGACGCAGCAGTTCCCGACGTTCAGATACTGAATTTTCGGTTGAATATGGCCTTAAATAATTAGGAAATCAATTTGTCTTTGAATTGCCAACACCACATTAATAAATTGCCTGTGGTTATTTAACTATAACCCATGAGGGAAACTGAAAACCTGAAATGATTCATACATCGTGGTTTACTTTCCTGGTTTATTGAGGAAAATGTATTCGATTTTTTAAATGACATGTATTTTGTAATTTCGTTAATGTGTACATAGTTTTCAGAGAAAGTAAAAAAAATAATCAAGCAAGTAAATGAAGGCCAGTCATGTGTAATAAATTATTACACTTATGAAGAAATTAAAATCCTGATGTAATCAAATTGAATGTTCAGGTTTCTTTTTGCAACCAGAATAAAATCTCTAGATTTTATTGGTAAAAATTCCCAAATTCTAATTTCTTTCGAAACAAATGTGTTAATAACAATTATTATGAAATTCGAAAGTTGATTAATCATTATAATATGCGTAAAAGGCACCATATAAGCATTTACACACAAAAAAAAAAACAAGACAAAATAAAATATGAAAAACTGCATACATTTTGTATATGTTTTATATCCTCAAGTCTGCAGATCAAGCTTTCTATGCAGATACTCCAGAAGAGTTCATGATCGACTGGTTTCAGTGTTCAGTAGGTTAATGAATAGCTAACTGATTTAAAAAGCATTTCAGTTATGTCACCAACCAGGGCCAAAGAAAAGAACATTGAAAAACCAGTAATCAATCACATTTGCAGGCTTCCCCATATCTCTGAATAGTTGTGCTTCAATCCATCATGGTTTTCCGCTAAAGGGGTCCGTCACCTGACGGCTTTACATATATCACACTGCTATGGAGGACTTTTACTGTAAGTTTAATGTACATATAAACACAGTTTAAAAAACTGCTACATTCTACAGTGTGTTATTAACTTTAGTTTAACAAAGCAGTGATCTAATATCCAAATGCGTTAATTAGAAAAACAGGATAAACAAATATCAACATTTGATTAAATGAAATGGTAAGAGTGAGCTTAATTCAAGTTTGAAGCATTTAAGACTGCAGTGTCTTTCTGTTTAGCCACATCGGTGCAATAAATAGCATTCTTTCTCCGGTCAAAAAAATCTGTCATGTTTTCTTGATATCGATGTGAGAGTGTTACACTGGCTCACATTACTGTAATATGGCAACAAAGGGAACACGAGCAACAACAAACTGATATTCAAAAGTTTTCATACGGAAAGTGAAAACACCTTGTGTGCGCACAATTCCCTCATCTATGTAGCAGCCATACTTTTGCGTCACCCCCTGTGATAAATCTCAGTAATTCTTTAGCAGCTGTAAATGTTCCATGGTAAACTGTAAACATTAGGACGTAGCGGTCTTGTTTTTTTAAGCCTGGTGGATGATGGGAAATTGAGTTGCGCGTCGGTATGAAGGCTTGAGCCTTCTCTTCAGTCCTGTGAGTGGTGCAAAGCCCAGGTCTTCGTTACAGACCTCGACCCAGTACAGCCCCTATGGTAAGCTTTGTTTGCAGAGTGAGACTCAAAGCTCCCCCAAAGACGTGTCTCCTGCTCCTCGCTCCGATGCTACCCAGCAGGGGCGCTCTCTGGTGCCTGGGTGAGGAGTGGATCACATGGTCATGATTAAGACAATAAATAACAGTTGGAGAGTAGACCGGTTCCCGGGTGGGCGGAGAAGGGGAAGACGGGGAAGGCAGGCAAGGGCCTTCACAGAGCTGAATGTAGCAGAAAGCGAAGGCTGCTTCTCCACCCTCGTGTCCTGACCCTGCCAGAGTTTCCGAACCTCCATTCAACACGTGTATCACTCAGTTTCGTGCTAAGTCACGAGTCCAGCCCGGACAGGGCAAAAGCTGGATCGGAGCTCCTGTTTAACTCAGGCAATTGAACGGCTCTGACGCAGAAGTACAATCAATGAACTAAAACATGCAGTCTTCATGCAGGCTTGAGAATCACTACTGTCCTTCAGGCTCCTGTTTCTTTAGCTGTCTCTATGTGGGATCTGCAAGACATTTTTATTTTTTAGAGATTAGTCCATGCAATGATATGTATGAATAGTCAAGAAATAAAGGAGGAAAATTTTAGTGAGCAATTTAAAACAGAAACATGAAAAGCCATTCCTCCCTAGTTAAAAAACGGGCCCCAGAGAGAGGCCTTTTGCGGCAGGGTTATTTTAGCCTCACGCGGGGCACGCTGCTGGACTTGGAGCTGCCCGCAGGTGCCTTCAGGGGCTCAGAGGAGAAGATGGGCTCTGCCGCCCGCTCTGGCAGGAAGTCGAAGCCATCCCCTGGCGTGTCCAGGTCCCCATCTCCGATGAAGAGCTCTGCCTGGGCCCAGTCCCCTGCAGGGTCCCGCGGGCTGCCGTCGGAGTTGCCCTCGCTGCTGCTACTTCTGCGGCTGGAGGAGAGGCCTGTGGGGGGGTCCACAATGGGCTGCAGGAGGTTGTGGGCTGACAGGGACTTCCCAAGGCCGTGGCTAGCGGGGCTGGAGGAGAACGGTGCTAAGGAGCCAATCTCCAAGCAGGTGTGTCTCCTCCAGGACGCCTCTTCCTTGGCGCTGGGCTTGTTCCTTAGCTGGACCCCGACATGGGCCCGCCCCGAGTTCACCCAGGGATCCACTGTGCAGGGGCTGACGAGGTTAGCCGCCCCGCCCTTCTGCGAGGCTGCCGGAACGAGTGGCGCAGGCGGAGGCAGCACTGAGGAGGGAGGAGGAGCAGACAGGAGGAGGAACGGAGCGGCGCTGGAGAGGCTGTTAGGCGTGAGGACAGATGCTGGAGAGCCGCTGGAGCTGTTTTCGGGTGGCAGGGGCGAGGAGCTGAAGGAGGAGGAAGACAGGGGGGCACTGGCAGGGGCCTTGGGGAGGTTTTGGGTGAGCTCGCAGGGAGCCAGGACCAGCTGCAGGCCCCGGGGCGCGTTAGTGCTGGCCGAACGGGACGGCTCGGCTGAGCAGGGCGTATCCTTGCTCAGGACGGAGCTCTGGTAGTCTGACGTCTGGTCCACCTCGGACAGTGGCACAGCCAGGGACAGATCCTTACGCAGCACCTGGCCGTATATGTCCAGTAGGGAGTCCAGCTTAGTCTCAATGGACTGGACCTGGAGTGGAATAAGGCAGGCACTGAGAGACTGTTGGACCCACGCACAGCATTCAGAACTGACAGCTGTAGAGGGTTAATAACTCCCAGGTTAACCAGTCCTCACGTAAGATTTACCAGTTATACATATTTTTTTTTTTGGTAATTTGTAGGTGTGTACATAATGACAATCATTAGCTCAGCATAGTCAGGTAGAAAGGCGGGAATGTCTCATGGTGATGAGAGGTGTACTCACCTGCCGCTCCACCTTACAAACGCGGCCCAACATGCTCAGGTCGTCCAGCGCATCGCCCTCCTGGGTGGTCTTGTCCCTGGGTTTCTTGTCCGGCGGGATCTGGCCCTTGCCCAAAATTTGGTCCACTCTGCAACACACGGTGATAGGACTGAGGCTGAGATGGAAACAGCCCCCCACGACCCCCGGGTATGTGGAACTCTGTTAGAACACACCAGGTCACCAGTTAGATCAACAGGATCTTCGCAACATGTCATTCACAGGAAACAGTTCACTGCCAATGGGTATGCAAACTTTGGACTGGATTTAAAAGCAGTGAAGCGATTTGAATTAAAGAACAATGCCAAGATGTTTTGTCCATTATGGCATTATTATAATCTGATCTTATTTTTGGAAACCCTAATTAGATTAGGATTAAGAAAAAATTAATATTCACAAAATGTTAAATAAATACACTAATCATAACACCATAACCAAATACTGATTGTAAAATCCAGCACAGTTGAAAAGTAGCTAAGCTACTCTTTTTTAGGATGAAATGATGTCGGCGTTGAGACTGAGAAAGGAATCTTGGGTTTATTCGCAGTCATAAATTATCTGTAGAAGTCAGACTTCCCCCAAAAGAGCCATGCAGATGAGCCAGAAAAATCGGAAAAATCACACGCTTGGTAAGATCAGAGAAAGAAGATGCTGTCAAAACATTGAAATGTTTCTGGGAGCTCAAAAACATTTCCTATCTGATCTGGGAGTCAAAAACGATGTCAAATTAACCTCAGGTTAATTTTTTTTTGAAGAAGATTGCTTATTTTTCCATTCTGCCGGATTGTCGGACAGAAGCCGAGTACAGGAGAACACTCGGTCTCCCTTGTTTCTGAAGGTCAATCTGTGTCTATAAATCTGTGAGGCATCAGCTTTGGACTCCGTGATACATGAGAGCGTGAGGCGCCCAACCCCGCCCACTCTGAGGTGATTAGTCGGGGTCAGGGGGCGGGGCTGACCCCAGGGCAGAATGCTTCCTCTTGTGTTGGTGGTTATACAAGTGCAGGGAGTGGGAGGAAAAGGTCTTGGCTTTGCTCCCCAGGGTCTGCTGGGGACCCACAATGATGTCCAGCCTGCGTGGAAGAGGGCACATACAGGTCAGTCACAAACACCCAGCCCTACATCTCCAGCCGCAGGCAGGGCCAAGTGGAGTTACTGGAGTTGAACAGAGGGGTGCTCAAGGCTACATGTCAAAGCATGGGGTTGTTAAAGGTAAGTGCAAATTCATTCAGCAGAAAACATTTCTCCATTGTTGTCTACGTTCCCTTGTCTTTGAATGTCCCATTATTGGTTGTATCAGTTGCTTGTCAGTGTATCTGCTTGCTTAATAAAGCACTTTCCTTAGAACTAAATCTTGCAGTAATTGAAGGTATGTCAATGAGTCAGAGTGTCTGTACGTCAGTTGTTTGTTCCTGTCAGAGTGTCTGTACGTCAGTTTTTTGTTCCTGTCAGAGTGTCTGTACGTCAGTTTTTTGTTCCTGTCAGAGTGTCTGTACATCAGTTGTTTGTTCCTGTCAGTGTGTCTGTAAGTCAGTTGTTTGTTCCTGTCAGTGTGTCTGTAAGTCAGTTGTTTGTTCCTGCCAGTGTGTCTGTAA
>JAOYSI010029086.1:0-31753 GCA_025775065.1 Hiodon alosoides
GCTAGCGTCGCTACAAAGCTGGGCTAGCGTCGCTAGTCGACAGTGTAGGCCACAAAAACAACCCTCAGATATCTCATCTCAGTTTTTCCCCCCTCATAGGTGTGGGAAACCCCAGTGAGAGACAGTACCACGCCCTGCTACTCCTCAAGGCGCTGCAGACCGTGTTGCGCGCGTGGGAGGTGGAGAGGGGACAGCGGGCTGCCAGAGGAGGCCACAAGGGGATAGAACGCGGGTTCGCGTGCCGGCTACACGCGCTGACGGTGTCCTTGGAAAAGTACCTGCTGAACCCACCCACGGCCACCATTAACAACTGCCACGGAGTCTGTGGCTTCCCCCTGGCCAACGGGAACAACCACGCATTCCTCCTGAACAGTCACCACCAGAAGGGCCTGCCCCTGGAACGCCCGCCCTGTTGCGTGCCTGTGGAGTACGAGGACTTGCAGGTGGTGGAGCTGGACAGTGTGGGCACCAAGATCTCCATCAAGCCCAACATGGTGGCCAAGGAGTGCGGGTGTCGTTGACACCTCCAGGTGGCGCAAATGCTGGATCAGGGCACGTACGCTCTGCACGAATACGTCACTACCCGTGTCAGTGTGAAATCGTGTGTAAATACACTTCCAGGCCTCTGCTCCATATACGTTTGTCACAGATATGTGGAAAAAAAAGAAATTAAGTCATTCACAAATTGCATTTATCGATATTTATTGTAAGCATGCTGTGTTTTAGCGTCGCGTGTTGTATGTAGTGACGTTAATATGCAATTGGGACTAAATGCTCTGTGTTTACGTCACCATAGCTAAATATATAAATTAAAAATTAAATTGATCCTAAACAAACATTTCAAGATAATAGCATATGGTTATGGCTTCTAAGCTATTCTTTTTCAGTTCACTGCTTAAGAGATTTTTTTTAATTTAATAAGTTATAATAAAGTTAATTATATCATAAGCACATAATTTTAATAAGCACATAAAGTTACTCAAACATGCAAAAATTTTTCTGATTGTCGTTTCGATAGCAAAGTTGAACTATTTCGCCTTTAGCGCTTTCCAGGAAATGAGCTGCGCTCTGGAAGTAAAATTGCTTTCCTATGTAAGTTAAGTCAATGCTCACGATAACGGACGGACAGATCAGTGAGTCCTGTAAGGAATAACACTCAGAATGGGCGCCCTTCTCACTGGTCAACTCAGAAAACGGTTTGGCAATGACGCGTGTCTTAGAAGCAAATAAAAACACAATACAGGATTACTCTCGGGAATAATAATGTTGGCGGAAGTTATCAGATCGTAAAGAGTCTAAAGAGACGTCCCTCTAAGAATTCGGCTTTTGTCATCGAGGTTAGTCAGATCCCAGCCTGACCACGTATACTATCGCGTGTCCAACAGCTATTTTGACTAGTTACATTTGAAGTCTTCTGTGGGGTGAATGACGCAGACGGTGACTCCCTGTAGCGTCTGATTTACTTTGGATTGTCTTCCCTCTTCTGGATCACGTTATGCTTCCTTCTCCTGTGTGTCTCCCCCTCTTCCTCTTCACTGGCATCATCATCATCATCATCGTTATCCTCTCGATCGCCGCCCTTAACCCTCCTCTCTCTCTTCGCTCTTACCTCTTCTTTAATCTCTTCCTCCTGCCTCACCCTCCTGTCCTTTCTTTTCGCTGGCATTGACCCCTCGAACCCGAGTCTCTTCCCTGGTTTCTCCACGTGCTTGATCCTCGCGAAATCCTCACGGGCCAGCCTTTTCGTTGATCTTACCCCCAGGTCTTCTTCGTTGTCTGCGTCGTCGTCGTCTTCCGACCCTTGGTTCCACCAGAATACGTTGCCCCAAAGTGAGCTCTCATACTGGATTATGGAAAACGGGAAACGCCGATGAGTTTTTATACTGCACTCCGACAAGAATTTCAGGTTTCACGAATGGTTTTATGTATGCAAGTGGGATTCAGACGTTTGTAAGTCTGCTAAACAGTACCTTCTCTGGTGTGTTGTCCTCAGGCTGTCCTAAATCAACTCCCTCCTCCACAAATGCACCCAGTGCTTCTGAAAAAACAATAGTTGCTTCATTATGTCTTCATTTCTGGTTGTAAGAGTCTGTGTTTGTAACTGTGTCAGTAACTGCTCGCACTTATTTACGCTATGTCCTCAGCGGGCTTCTGTGCGTGATGTCCACCCGGCCCGCCAAACGTGCCGTTTTTACTCTGCCTCAATCCAGACTCAGAGGAGACTCATAATATGATTGTACCGAGTGCATTTTTACATTTACACCGCCTTTCCAGGATGTCGGCTCACGTGTGCATGCAGTGATGTTTCAGGCTTTAGGAAAGTTGGAAACGGCAAATCAGGTTTCGCCGCGAAATAAAACTGAACACATACGCACACCGTTTCGCACTACTGCCAGAGTGGTTGGTCTTGCAGGTGTACATAACATAAACCTGCCTTTAATTATACTTCAGCTTTATAGCCACCACTAAGAAAACTAAGTGTATTATATGCGTAAGTATATGCACCAATGCATTTCTGACCACCCCAGAAGGTGGATCATTTCAAAAATGTTTTAATACAATTTAAGCTCAAGAGAAGGAGTGTGTAAAAATAGTAGGATGCTTCTATTCACATTCGCCGCCGGAAAACCGACACGCCCTTTGGGAGCTGGTGCGCAGTCTTAGCATCACCGCTTCCACTCACCTTGCAGACTTTGGATCCCAGAACTGAGGAATATAATGATGACCGCCACCAGCAGACAGCGGTCCAGCGTGATTCCTGCCCATGGGTTCTCCATCGGGTTCAGATTCTGCATGGCCATTGTACAACGAGCGGACACGTCTGTACCAGTGCATGCGAAGAAGATCGCGGGGTTACGTTCATAAATACTCATGTACACCTTACACCTGCTACATACACGCTTAGGTTCGAGCACCCACACATGCAGGAATAAAAGACATGAGAACACAACCCAAATGTTCACAGCAGGTACTCACACGAGTGTGTAAAAACAGAAGGAAATCTAAGTGAACTCTGGAACAACGCGACAGTGAGACCGTTTCGATCACACGCGGCGAAGGTAATGGAGATGTCCGCATGCAGACATGTACATCGACGGTCACGTCTTAAAGCACAGCGGCTGAGGACTGCACATGCTAGGCTAACTGACCACGGGACAGAGTCGTCAGTTGTCGCCACAAACACGACGGAAAAGAACGGCCGTCTGGAGACGACGGCGAACGCACCGGCCATGGTGGTCTCCATCTGAGCAGGCTTTGAGACTCGCTTAGGGCTCGGTGGGGTCTGTGATGTGAGGGAGAGAAGGGGGGGGCTCACTGTTACAGAGCTCTTGGGAAGCCTGGTGGAACTGAGAAGCCGACCACCCCCCCCTTGGAGTTCTGCCACACAGTCCCATCCCAGAATCTAACCTGCGACCATTGATTAAATAGGACTAAATATACACCTTAACCATTCTAACCAGTTAATTTGTAAAGATAATTTACTCATGTATGACAGATAAAAATGTTCCCAGTATTTAATCCAACTTTGAATGCTTCATCAAGTTTAGAAACTAAAATATTACCACAACTTTAGGAAGCCACTCTATTAACTTCTTGCTTGAGTGAGTTTCAAGTTCCAGTTACCTGTTATTTTTACTGAACTGCTTTACAGAACGGAGCATTCCAGAAAAGGTTGACTCCATTTTGTTTTATCGAACTGCAGGTTGATATGAGAAATTTGACCTCTCCGTTGAACAGAGAATAAACGAGAACCGTGGTCAGGCGATTACTGACCCTCACGGCCCCTGGGGCTCCTGTTAAAAAGGAGATTTCCCCATCCCTGCATTCACAGTGCTCGATTATAACTCACCTCTTTTATTTTCTTTGAAAGCTGCATATCTGAAAGGGAACACGACAAAATTAGCCGAGACGGTAGTCATTCCACTGAAATGCACAGTGTGGAGAAATAGTAGTGTGGCAAATCAATACAGCACATGTGTGACAGTCATTAAAAAAAAAAAAAAAAGATTTAATTTTTAGCCATTCAGGAAATGTAAAATCCATTTGAATTCATTTTTTTTAAAATACACATTATACAAACATGAAGCCTGTGCGCTGTTTGGTTGTCTTAAAAGAGCATCGACGATGTGATTGAATTAATCACAGTGCTTTAATATAAAAACCTGATAATGATGACGGTAACCACTTCATATCAAGGGTCTCATTGGGGAAATGGATCGCCTCAGTAAGGTTTCCTTTAGACGGGTATAATCGTGGTGCCCCCCCACCATTGGTCATCAGATAAACTACAGATGTGGACGGCATTTTAACATCAGATTTTTTTTAGGGAATCTTTAAATAATTGTCCAATGGTAATACCTCACACTGTTGCCACCCGCTTTGACAAATACCCCTCAACCTTTCTGTTGTGTTTTTGCGTTACTTTCTACTGCATTGCTGAAGTTCATTCAGGTGGAATCTGCAGTTATTTGATACTTAACACTCAGACATATTGTGGAATATTAAACCCTTTGGCTGTAGTTCTAATGGGAAAAAAACTACTCATAAACATTTAGTAAATGTACCCAAATTATTATTGGACACCAAGCGACGCCAAACATGCAATCTTGAGGCGTGAAAAGGTTATCTCTCTCCCACAGTTAACTGAATTCAATTCATTTTAAGTTTTAGAATGGCCCAGCCCTAATCCCCATTCAGATGTTGCAGCTGGACCTGAAAGGATGAGTCATAGAGGTCACTGAGTCGAAGCAGTCCTGCACTGAACCAACGTTCCTCCTCGGCGCGATGGGCGAACCAATAACAACAGGAAGGGGTTTGGTAGCACTTACTGCAGCCAAAACGCCTGGGTTCCCTTTCATCTGATATCAGGCAGATGGTTTTTCATTGTCCCGTATACAGAACCAATAGCATTCTCCACATTGAGCATTAGCTAATTAATATTCAGCCCAAAGAGGCCATGGTATTAGTCACTGTGCATTCTGCAGTGTATTGCCATATAAAGCAATATTAAGCCAAAGGCCACTTGGTATTGCGAATTCTGGCTGTGACAGGCACCAGCGCCAACCTTTTGTCAATCCATTGAATGTTCCTTGTTAAAATTTCGGCATATAAAATATACTCACACCAGTGAAAGTATTGGAAACGACGTACAGGGCTATATGCATCTTGTCTATGTACATTTACCCCTACAGCTACATGTGGAGCTGATGAATCCCATTAGCTTCAAAACAAGATGTCAGCTTAAGTCCCACACCGAAAATAGATCCATTTGCTATTAAAGGATATTAGTTAGCCGCATACATGCAACGTCCTCCCACCCATCGTTCACATTTAGGCCTCTTTGCAACGTAATTATCATTTGGACCTTCACCTTATTTACGCCAGGGTAGCGTACGTACCCGTTGTAAAAAAAAAAAAAGTGTGCAGCTAATATTATAACAGTTCCAAAAATAGACATTAGACTTCATCAAGGAAGAAAGACTGGCAGATAAAGAAATCCAGCCCGAGATTATCAGCCTCCCTCCACCACACATTTGCACACAAACACAGGTACGGTACGAAGCCTGATTCCATTAGGGAATGGAGCCTACCTGGGTTGAGTTGCGGTCCGCAGGAGAGGTTTCGGTGACAGTGACAAACGGAGGGGTTGGTGAGTCTTGCCTGACGCGCTCCAGCCCCTCGCTGCCTGACAGGCAAGCACAACTGCAGGAGGAGAAGGGAAGAAAAAAAAAGGAAAAAAAATTCTCTGTCATGTCAGCCGTTCGTTTCTAATTCAACTCCGCAGTGAGCTTAGGCGTACCAGCTGGTGTAAGGTGAATCCTCGCGTGACCTAGCTTTTGTTTGTTTGTTTGTTTGTTCCCGGAGACTGCTTGTGAATTGATATGACGTCGGTGTATTTTATTTACAGTGATTCGTGTAATCGCTTCTGTATTTTGATCTTTAAAGAGCTCTGTAAGGGCCCCACACTACATTAGATCCTATCAATTGTTGCAATAAGCCAAGGCATTAATTCTGTCGATCATTGTCTATTTTTATGTAATTTTGCATACAGACGAAGAAACACTTGAAGCCGAGTTATCACAGACTGACTCGATATAATACCAGAGATGAGGTTACCAACCTGCATATCCAGATATCTTCCAACAATAGCTAATGAATGCTGGAGTTTTAGTGTCATGTTTCTGTGACTTACGTGGTGTGGGACATGGCTGCCCCTCCTGGGTATGCCTGTTGGCACCTGCTGCAGATTAACAATTAGCACAACTCGTCCCAATAGGCGCCAGCGGGTGGGGGTAGGGAGGGAGATGGAGGGAGATGGAGGGGGGGGGGGGGTGAGAAAGACCTGGGTGAAAAAGCTGCCAAAATATGGAATGTGTTTTTTGTGTGTTTTTGTCCCAGTCATAGCCACAGAAACCGGTCCAATGACGCACATATAACTATCAAGAACATAATTACACCAGAGACACTGTTAAAATTCAGTAATTTGTTATTGAGAACCATTGGTCTCAAGTATCCAAGTTGCTTCAGTTATTTCAACACAATCTTTTCTGTAGACATAGCTAATTAGCTGTGGCGTACATCGGGGGGGAAGTTGCCTCTAGGTGCAGTATTGCCTTTTATGATTGGCAACAGGATAAAGGCGAAGCTGAAGGAAAATCTCGGATAATTCATCATTTCAGCAAGCAAAAAAACCTAGTGTTAGGTATCGAAGACACGTTCGGTTGATTCACAGCTGAACTAATTCCACTAACCCGTCAAAAGGAACGACCACCATCGGTGGCGTTATCACAACTGAAATCTAAATCCCGCACGCTACCGCTGCGTTCCTGTGCCAGCGCTAAGGAAACTCTGAAATGGATAAGCATCGATCTGACTGAAGGCTTTTCAATTGGTTGCCTTACTCTTCTCGTTTGAGTAGAGGCAATAACAGTCCTGGAAATTATGCTTGAATCCACATGACAATTTTAGGAATGATTCTAATGTATACTATATTAACCGTACACAGGCTTCAGGTGCAATCATTAACACACAACATTGTGTTTTTTTTGTCAGTATTGACTATGATAATTTTTCGCCATTATCCTTGGTATAGGAAGGAAGTGAAATACTATTGAGAAACTAAAGTAAGTAATAATAACACTATATGGCTGACGTGAAACTGCCTGGTGGAATGTATATATCGCCCGAACGCGTGTAAGTGGTATTCCCGAGATGTCAAGTCGAAAAAACGAGTTTCCGACTTAAACTCTGACTCGGGCTTGAACTCGAACTCTAACTCGACATTGGCACTAGTCCGCCTAACTGAAAAGCGCAACTCCGCTCTGGGGGATGACGTCACTGTTCGCTGGTGGCAGCATAGGATGTTTTTATTTTTTTAAATCCTGTTTGAATATGCTCAGCAGAAACCCTCCCCTCGTATAAATACCATTGGACAACCGTCGTTACCATTTTATCGGAGTAACTGAAGGATCTACAGAAGCGGACATAGGCCGGATGGTTAAATCCAACCTACAGACGATATTAAATAGCCACTGTTTTGTAAGAGAAAAGGAGAGAATCTTATCAAGATGCCAGTAATCGGTGTGAACACCACAAGTAACCCCGAAAGTGAACGGTAAGGCAAGGAATACCCAGGTCAAGGAGGTTGGATATGATGACATTTCTAGTATAGTCCAAAGCTTAACGAAAACTATGTGTTTAGTAAAATGTAACCGGTAGCTTTATCGTAAATAACGATATAGATTACAGTTATTGCAATGAGGATTTTTTCCTAGCTGGTGCCGTGGTCGGGAAGGTGAGGTTTATTTACCAAATTACTGGTAGTTAATTGGTAACTAGGTGGATATCGACAAAGCATATTCGTTAACTGTACTATGGAATTTTACAACTGGCCTAAAACATAAACTCTTCGGATAGAAAACGACTACTGCCGTTTAATTTACGTAAGGTCTAGTCCACACGGTATGTAATTAGCAAGTTAGCTAAACACGTCTGAAATGACCGACGTAACGATGCACTGATCTGTGTAGTTTTGCCAGACGCATTTATGCCTCTCTAATGTTATTCGATTAATGTAATCTGAAACATTATTGCTGTTTTGTATTGCTAGTCAATAAACTAATTGACCATTATAATAGGAACAACTGGAAAATGCTACAACGCTACCTACTGTTGTATGGAAAATTCTAGAACTTGGTCTGCATTCACTGTAACGTTAGCTTCTTGACGTCGGAGAACAACAACACATGAATCAATGTTATGGTATTTAAAAAGCAGTCAACCTAGTATTTGCATAACGAGTGGTGTACCAAATACCACGAGTGTCTGTTTTAATACAAAACAAGCTAAGTGAATCATTTCAACTAAACATTATGACATTATGATTACGGGTTTGAATTTACGTAACAAGTTACGTGACTGAAAACGCTGACGTTTGATATTTCTCTTTTCAAGTAAAAATGTAAGTTCTGAGCTCTTGGCTTGGTCTTCGTAACCCGGAGCGACATAGTTCACAACGTGATACGGGATACTTCGTTCAGCTGGGACAACTGAGCATTCAGGAAGTCTTTCCGTCTTCCATGTGACGACTTGCAGGGAATGAAACATTGCTTTGTCAACAAGAACTGGTTTGTCTGGGTTTTGAGTTCATGGTGTAGATTTCAAAATCCATAGAAACCTCCCTCACAAAGTAGTCAAATGGCGCATGATAGCCCCCGTCATAACGGGGGGGCTAACAAAATAGTTTTTCTCTCCACGTGTAGGGTTTTGTTTTAAAAAATCTTAATCTTATTTTTTTCCTCAATATATCTTTACTAGTTATTTGTTGGTTCTCTGTTCGGTTTAGTGAAAGTCGAAAGTCTTTTTTGTTTAACATTTAAAGAATGTTCTGATGTTGACCTAGATTGAAATTGCTCTTCTATTTAAGGTTCCCGGAGGATCAGTTTCTGCTATTCTAGTATTCTGTGTTAAGCGCTAATTTAAAAAGGGGGGGGGGTGCAATTGTGCATCCGGTATGTTTGTTGTAAGGAGCCGTTTTGCGTGCGTCTTCTTACCGTCCTTGAGAAGTAAGCCGTTAATCATAGATGTGCTTTTATTTATGAAGACTTGCCTCTCTTGTTGCTAAGAAACGTGTTGGGGCTACGTTTTAGTTTAGCCAATGTATTTGGGGTAGAAGCCGCAGGAGGAGTTGTATTCCCGCTAAATGGCCAGGGCAGCTGTTGGAGGCTGAGATTCGATGTAGACGTGCGTGGTGCTGAGAAATGTCAAATTAATAGCATTACAGACACGGGTACTGGCGTGGTTTGGTTTGGGAAGCAGCTGTAACTTGAAGTCTCTGCTCAGCATTTAACGCTGGTACAGCATTTGCGATTGCGCGCGTAAACTTGAGGGATTATGCTACAGATGGTTGGCAGTGTCAAAGTCCAAAACTCTTGTTTGGATCTTGGCAAGTTTGCTGACTCCCGCTGTGTAGACTTGTTATTGTTGGCTCTGGGAGTTGAGAATTGCCTGAAGTAAATGGCTAATTGGTTAGCATTAAATATTGTTCTGATTTTCCTCATATCCTCGTTTTCTTTATTGCCCATTTAGACGGAAGATACTGCCACCTAAGACACTGGATTGGATATTTGCTTATCTAGTTTCTCCCAGTATCTGTGGAATGGTCTTTCCCGCTCAGGAAGTTGTTCTAAATGAGTGGTTTGTTTTTTGGGTCAGTGGTCGGTCAGCCGATTTTAATCCTTAACTGGTGTGTGCATAAAGCTTTTTTTATTATGTAATGTCTGCATGCATCTCTTTGGCTGGTTTCTGTTTTTGAGTTATCTCCTAGGAAGCAGTTGTAATATCTCAGCGTGCACTAAATCCTGTAGACATCACAACCTTAATTTTTAAATTGAATGAAGTTTAAAAAAATGAATAAAATGTAGTATGCTGTAAATTGAATCCAGCCGTCTGTCTTTTTGTTTAATTGTCGAACTTGTGACGCCATCCCGACCTGTCAGTTCTGTAACGTTGGATCTGGGGCGTGAGCTCTGTAACCCTGCTGTAACACCCTCCCTCCAGTCCGCGGCGCTGTTCCTGCTGTTGCTGTAACCCGTGTCCGGGGCCTCGGTGGTGCTCCTGATGCCCCTCTCCCACCCCTGAAGATCCCAGGTGGGCGAGGGAATGACCAGCGGGATCGCAGTCTTTCAGCTAAACTGTCCTGCTCTGTGAGTTCCTGCTCTGGAAACCTCCACGTTCTTATCGGGTCCTGAGGTTTGAGAACCCATGCAAAAACAAACTTCAGTATGCTGCGTGCTGGTCGCGATACGTTTCGACATTGTTTGTTCTCGAGAAGGTTGGTTGTTACCGTTGAGTGCCTGCCAATGTTTCCTAAGCAACCAGTTCTGTTTACTGTAGTAAGTGCAAAGGCATGTTGTCTAATGGGCATGCTTTTGATGTGTTGATATTGTGATTAGTGGTGATTTAACTTATACAAGGACCTCTCCTGTAGGATGCTCACTTGCTGGTTCGCGAGGAGCTCCCCCCCTCGACAGGCCACGTGCGCTTTTTAAACTTTGAGCCTTGCTGGGCTGATGGCAAAGGCTGCACCTGGAGGGGTGCACTGAAAAGCAACAACCTGTACATTGAGATGCCCCCTAACGCTCTGCCTGAGGGCAGCAAGGACAGGTAAGCTTGAGAAATTTCTTAACCAGTTCCGTCTCTGGTGTGGCTTGCTATGATGTAAATAATTTAATAGTTTTGGCGTCATGAAACGTGTAAAAGTGCAGTTGCACAAAATATTTTTTTTGAGGTACAGATGCATGTAGTTTTATGGCCTCACTTAAGTTTGGTTAGCGACTGACTTCATCCTCTGTCTCTGTCACCGGTCAGCTTTGCTCTCTTGTTGGAGTTTGCAGAGGAGCAGCTGCGAGTCGATCATGTCTTCATCTGCTTCCACAAGAACCGTGACGACAGAGGTGCGTCTCCCCTGTCCTCCACACCTACCCCGGTTTCATTCCCCCTCGCGCCCTCTTTTTCCACCGCCAGCTTTCGGGGGCCCACCGAAATGGGGGTAACCTGTCGTCTCTCCTGCTTCCTCAACAGCGTCACTGCTGCGAACGTTCAGTTTCCTGGGCTTTGAGATTGTGAGACCGGGCCATTCCCTCGTCCCTCCCCGCCCCGACGCTTTCTTCATGGTTTACTCCATCCACAGAGACTCCTCGGACGACGAGTAACGCTAGCTGAGAGAGCCCTGTGCTAATGTTCATTCGGCTATATCTGAACGCCGTGCTCTTACTGCATGAAGGCCAGGAGGTCAAGTTTCAGCCTGAGAAACTGATCTAAGCTCCTCGGACCTCTACAACCTGGTTATCGCCAATCTGCAACTTTAATAAATAGAAATCTTGTGCAGTACTTGGTAACATTCATTTCATTCGTTATTTTCTTCACTGTTTTTTTTAATTTTCCAAGATTGATCATAGGTGCATGATTCTGAATTGCTATGCTTGTTTTACTGGGGTGAAATCAACATGTTGTAACTGTGAAAAATAAAGCTTATCCCCTCTATCTTTCTCCTGTTTCTTCTGTTTTTTCAGTGAATTGAAATGTAACGCCGTGTAGGGTATTTTTATAGGTTGACTCTTATGGAACTCTCCATAGTGTCTGTCCTAGTCGGGATAATTCCCTGGAAATGTGAATGCACTTTAATTTGTCTGTTTCTACTGTATGGTGGATGGAATAATGAAAGAGAACTAGCGGGTCTGGTTTAATTAATTTTATTATAATTCACATGCCAAAAAAAATAAACACTTGGCAAGTTCTAAACCCAGGATAATTGAGTAGTAAAGCAATGGGTTATCTCTTTGGGGTCATCTTATACTTGCGTTCACGCCAGGATGGCGTCATAGCCGTGGTCAGCAATCGCGTAGCGGGGATGTCATCGTAACCGAATGAGAGTTGTTTGTGGAAATCAGGTTTTCATCAGAATACCGCTTCGTGGATTATGTAATTGACGGCTGATTCCTTTGGGAGTACTGAGCACATGACATCTTGTAATGACTGTAGGTGGATTGCGTCGCTGAGTTCTCTATGTTGGTGCAGTGAAGTGATGGTCAGTCCAGGGTTTTGTGGAGACTCAGTGCGTTGCTGCTGCAGAGCACCGTGTCAGCGGAGGAGAGGGCGTAGTACTGCAGACACAGATAGTCCTCCCAGTCCAGACCGCGTGGATTCTCACATAGGCCCCTCTCGGCCAGCTTCAGGATCAGCAAAGAGCGCTTGACCGACAGCCAGTTGTGCAGCGCTAATGGCATGGGGTGGAACTGCTGGAGGGCCTCAGTCCTTGGGCCCCAGAGCAGGACCTGTAGCATTCCAGGTGCATCAGCCATTCGTAGCCCACTACTCGTGAGCAAGGTGGCCAACCGGAAGAGCCCGTTAGAATAGGTGGTGCTGAGGCTGTCCTCGGGAGAGCCTCTTGCGTTTTCTGAGCCATGCATACAGTGCCTGATCAGAGTTCCAAACTGGACCTCTCCGGAGGCCGCGGCCTGGTCTGATTCGGACGCCATCTGAAAAGAGGTAAGCAGCGCTCGAGGAGCACCTAGTTTCTCCCACAGCTTCTGAATCGGCTCCTTGGGAGTTACGCCTTCCTGGCGTTTTTCTCTTCTGTTCCTTCTCTCCAGCTCCTCTTTCCCTGCCTCTCTCTCCCTCTCCCCTCCCCCTGTTTCCCCGTCGCTCTCTTTCACCTTCCAGTGTAGGATAACGCTCTGCGGCCGCAGGTCTGCGCAGACGGCGGAATGGCAGAGCAGATGTTGCAGCCCCTGGGCAACCTGCAGCAGCAGAAGACACAGCCGCCTCTCGTACTCCTCGGGCTGAGTGAAACGGAGGGAGATTCCGTCCTGTACGAAATCTTCTAGTGTCCAGCGTGGCAGCTGCCTCCCAATAGCCACCGTGCTGGCCTTTGGCAGCTGCGAGAGGACCGTGGGGCTTTTGGAGGGCTCTGGTTGTGATCGGTCTGGATCAGTACCGCTCTGACACGGCGAGATCGGAGCTGGCCGCACAGGCGGCGGGCGGAGCTGGGAGTTCGGGGGAGTTTGAGGCTCTGGACCTTCGGTGGCAGGGTCTTCCTCCTCGTTCTCAGGTCTTGTCCGGCTGTCTGACTCAGTCCGCTGCATCCGGACCACCCTCGGACACCGGAAGTGCAGTATGAACTGCTGAATATTGACATGCGGTGGCAGTTCTGTTGACCGGGTCGAAACGGCGCTTCTGCTGTTTGGTAAGAAAACCTATAAAGGAAAGTGCATTTTGCATAACAGTATATGTTTTTCTGCAGTTCATCCTTTTTTTAATGTGAGGTTAGAAATTATAAATTGTAAGTGAGGAGAGATACATGGTATGCACATAATATTCGGTATAGCGGAACTGTGCTGCTATAAAGCATTGCCACATTGATGATTTGAACAACAATCATGAACTATTGGATTTTTGAACCTAAAAGACTTGCTCAAGCAAACAGTCAGTTATTTTGGTCAGCACCTGCTTACAACATAGGAAGCGGGTGTCGCAACATTTGAAACAAATGAACCAGAGGGTGCCTTATCAGGGTACACCAGATCTGTGGTTTGGAGCAGTTCGCAGGATTCTGCCTCTCTGGTAGATACTTCTATCATGCATGAACTACCATACAAACACACCGTTCTGCTGGAGAATCTGATGTGTATGTGTATGTGTATAATGGATGTGTATGCTAACCCAAATTCTTACCTTGGCTGAAAACACACTTCCTGATAATCTTGGGCAAAACACTTTGTAGAAAGTGGCGCCTCCTATCTGCTGTGGTTGGTAGCCGTCGCACAGCACAAAGTCCTGAAGCTGAAGCGACTCCATTTCCTCTGCAGGAGACTCCTCTTCAAGGAGTGCCGCTTTCAGCTGCTGGGCAAAGCTCTCCGTGAACTTTAGGTGGTAGCGTTGGATCTCCAGCCAGACTTGCTCCTGGTCCTGAAAGTCCTTAAAAAATCTGCGGAGCTGGGAGTCGGGGGTGTCAAAGCTCAGGAGAGTCTGAGGCTGCGATCGGACAGGGCTCCCAGGGACCGGGTTCTCCCTTCTCTTCCCATTTCCTGGGTTTTCTTCGAGGTCTTTGGTGGGAGCAAACCTGTAGAGGGGGTTGTTGTAGATTATAGAGCTGGAGTAGAGGGCGCACCGAGGACACAGAGACCCCACGGGGAGAGACATAGCCCGGGTCAGCCGTTTCATGGGCACAGGTGGCGGGGTACTCTCAGAGAAGAATCGCTCTTGGTGACTAGACGAGGACTCTGAGAAACAGAACAAGAAAGGCGGTCAAGTATTTGATGCGCACACCCTCCAGAGGAGATTAAGAAAGTAAACATATTGAGTCTGTTTGCAAAGTGTGCCTGAGTTGCAGAATTGTAACAAACCCTGCAAATCATGCTGGATTATCTGCTAAGAAAAATTAATAAGATATTGTTTTAGAAATTGTAGAAAGATTGCAAAAGAGACAGGCATGTTCAATATTGGGTGACCGCAAAACACATGCCAACACATGTACAGGTTTTCTGTTAAATTGGAAGAAAAACGGCGATTGGAATCCTGATGCATGCTTTGGACCACTCGCGACAGCAATGCAGAGTTTGTGGTTGAAAATGTGTCAGACTGAGTTTAACACCATATGGTATCAGGTGCTACTTCCCCCCCATTCATAACGCACAAAGAACAGTGATGCCAGCCCAAGGCAGAGAGTCTAAAAGTAACGTAACACGTAACGTGCACGTCTGTCGTTGTTAATTGTCATTTTATCCTCTTCCTGGTGGTTATAACGAGGGCAAATTTCCTTCTCAATTTAAACCCTGTGACATAATTACCCGAATCAGCGCAGGTCTGTTAATAACTGAAAATGCGTTTCAGCCGTGTGGAGCCAGGCTGTGTTCTCACCTGAGCGGCGATGTATTGGACACTGGGGTGCATGGCAGTCAGCAGAAGTGGGGAACTCTGCAGAGAAGTCCAGACGTAGAGGCTGAGGTTCGGAGGAGCAGCAGCCTCCCCCCTCAGGCTCCAGGTCTAGGCTGGACCCGACGCTCGAGCTCTGAGAGTAATAGCTCCTGGGAAGGGGCAACGCAGATCGATTCAGCATGGCAGTGTTTACCGGACTTAGAGATAAGAGGAACGCAGCGAGGACAGCCTCGGTAACGCTCATCTGTAATCAACCGGTCACTCAAACGGGCATCGACAGTAAGATGCATCCTTTTAGAACTAGCCCCCTGGAACACATGATTCAGGGTATTCCGTTTATATATGTACTCTGTTCTCACAAATTGATTACTGCAGCCATGGCAGTTTGGCTTAAAAAGAAAACTGTGTCCGGCTGCAGCCGCTTCTTACCGCCGTTGTTTGACTGGTAGCACAGGGCGAATGTCCCGACATTCTGACTGGTCACACGTGAGGTATGTTTGTTCAGGTCGGTCCATCTGGGGGTCTTTTCCAGTGAAGATGTCTCTCTCTCTCTCTCTGAGCAAGGGATCTTCTCGCTGGTCTACTCCTCTTCTGTAGTTATGGTTTTCTCTCTCTCTCTCTCTCTCTCTCTCTCTCTCTCTCTCTCTGAGCAATGGATCTTCTCGCTGGTCTACTCCTCTTCTGTAGTTATGGTTTTCTCTCTCTCTCTCTCTCTCTCTCTCTCTCTCTCTCTCTCTGAGCAATGGATCTTCTCGCTGGCCACTATCTGACACTTTGATCTCTGAAGTCTGAGCTGAGGCTAGCTAGCACCGGAACAGCTGTATTTGTGTATGGCCGTTTTTGTTTGAGACATCCACCTCAGAAGGAAAAAAGCGACACACACACTTTTACTTTGCATCTCAGCCTTCTGAAGTTTGACTTCCTTAGCCGATGGTTTTCTTCCCCAAGGTTTCCCAGGCACATGTCTCTTCACATACCCTCGTAACGAAATTCACTTCCTTTTTTTAAAAAAATGTTTTTATGATACAGTTCAACTGAAAAACCACTTCCTCTCTCATTGTAAGAACCATGGGTTTCGTTCGAAAAGGCCACCCCCCTGCCTAAACAAGGTCATGGTCCAGTCAAGCAAAAATAAATGTTAAAAAAAAAAAAAAAAAATTGTAATTACTTCAGAAAATCGTCACTTTTAGGAACTAAATGCAGCCTCAAAGTGGCTTAGGAAAATACGTCTTGTATATATAAATTCCAAGTCATTGTGACAAGGTATTGCCGGGGTGAAAAATGCGTTCACCATTTAAAACTCCACAGGCACTGATGCTTGTGAAGACTGCCACTTGATATCACCAGGCTAGATCTTACTTTCAGAGCCGCAGGTGCACTTCCGCCTAAATATCACTAGAGGCCAATGTTTTCCTTTGCATCTGATCTGAAGGGACTATTTTTGCGATCGACGGTAGTTCACGAAAAACCCGCGACTGGTCATTTCAGTGCTTTCTCCTCTCGCCCGTCTCCGCTCCCTTCACCTTCTGCTTGCTGTGTATGCTAGCGCCCTACCTGGTGATATTCCTGCGAGCAGTCTGGTGTTGTCTTTCTGATTTAGACTCCTTCGTAACTTAAAATGCAGCGGCAGACTAGAATGATGCCTAAATCTAACAAATCCAAACGTGCTACGCGACCACTGAACACCTGCGATTCCGAGGCAGCCCGTTTCACGATGTTTGCTTTGCTTTTCTACTGAGTTTTAAGTTTTTTTTTTTTTTATCATAGCTCACCCTACTAGACGGAAATACAAATGAAATAAAATGACATTGCCCGTTTAAACAAGAGTAGGTAACGGACTTATGAATGGCCGGGAATAGACTAAACGGCAAAGTATGTTTTTTGTGTAATAGACATTCTTATGACCAGCTTTATTATTTATTATAATCAATGTTGTCGTTGATTTTTATGACAAACCACTTTATCTTAAGCCCTTTAAAAAAATTATTTTACAAAATGCATAACGTTTTAAAGCCCTGTGTTGCACAGTCTTTAATGTCTTTAATTAGTCTCCTGTCTTTAATTAGCTCGTGCTTCTCAGTCTTAATTGTAGCTGAGCCTCCAGACTTGAAGTGGACCTCTTAAAAAATAGAGAATGCGTCTGTGAGTCAGACAGGCTCTTAGAACAGTCCGCATACTTTCAGCCACCCTTTCAGTCCTGGGCTCGACTGTGACTGAGATAAAGGATAGATTTTAAAATAGGTTTTCAAAAAAGGCCCGACGGAAACAATTACATTTTTCCAAAATGTGTAGTGCCAAGCCCCTAGTGAGAGTGACTCAATAATTATTTAACCAAGGCACAATTCTTACTCATTCTCGCTATCACAATGAGACAGTTAAGCACTATACTCAGCTGAGGCAACATGGAGTTGTGTCGTGATGTGGAGTTACATTGTGATGTGGAGTTGCATTGGGTTATATAGTTGCATTGTGATGTGGAATTGCATTGTGATATGGAGTTGTATTGGCTTATATAGTTGCATTGTGATGTGGAGTTGCGTTGTCTTATATAGTTGCATTGTGATGTGGAGTTGCATTGGGTTATATAGTTGCATTGTGATGTGGAGTTGCATTTGGTTATATAGTTGCATTGTGACCTGAACAATCACCATTGTGAACAAATGCAATAACCATCACAACCTTCATTAAATTGCATGGGAACAGCCTTTTCTGTCAAACGAAATGTCTGTATCCTTCAAGTATTCCCACCATACAGCCATAATTTTAGACCTTCCTTTAGACTTGAGGAAAAAAACCCAACCATATAAACATGAAAGGAGCAGCCTAAGTGGAACATAATTAAATCCGGGCCCCCCCTTTCATGCATTCAGCAGAGAGCCACTTCACATCCGGTGTTTCGAAAAGGGGCGTATCACTGCAGCCGGTAGAGATGTGTGCTGCTCACGTCAGTACGCACTACAGGGGACACTGATTAGACTTATTCATGGGCTCAGAAGTGACGAGTGGGCATCTGTAGCAAAAGAATGTATTCATAAAAAGGATGCTGTCAGAAGGGTTTCAAATGCACAGCAGACCAGTGTAGTACATTTGCATATTGTCTTGTTAAAATACTTATTATATATGCATGACAGATCATTATTCTATCGCTGGAAGGTGGGAAAATTACAATCACTGAAAACCCCTTCTTTGCAATGCTGAATGTGGAATGCTCTCTAGTGTGCCAGTGTTATCTGTGCACACTTTCATGCAACGGACACAGCATGCAGTTGTTTTCAGGTAAAAATATAAGTTTAATGATTTCTTTTGAAAGTGCATATTTTCATTAACAGAATGTACGCGCCATCGTTAAAAACATACACTTTTTCAATTACAGACAAAGGAAGCTTTTATAACGCAGAGAGGGAGAACCGTTAAAGCAGGGGTCTCTTTGCGCTTTCAGATCCAATGATGCATCTGCACAGATCCACATCAAATCCAATGATGCAGAAACTGTCCTGCGCATAACACAGACACATCTACCCACAAAAATACAATAAACTTTTAGTTTTATTTTACAACATAGACAAATTGTTTGAACACAACCTCAGATCCACAATTTATACCTTAACGGATAGTCATAACAGTAAATGCACCTGTGGGCGTTCCTCTCGTGTGTCTTGTTTGTTCTTCGTTGTCTCTTACACTGCTGTCTTTGCAGGGGTCAGTTAAAAAAACCTTCCATTATTCCTGCCCAGGAGTCGACGTTTGGTCACTTAGACTCTCCTCCTGTCTTTTGAGTTGGTGAGGTGATTGCGAAGGACACCCCAGAACCTAGATTTAGGCACGCCTGCAGGCGTGTGGCCGGCCGAGGATGAGCTGCCACCGGGCTTTTTATTCTGCCTGGGGTCGCCTCTGTCATTAGCAGACGGGCACTGAACAAAGGGCGTTGGATTGGAGGCACCGATAGGCGCGTGATCAAGGGACGACCTTCTGTCGGTTTCCGTCCAGAGATTCGACTGCCCTGAAGGGCCCTCGTCTTTGCTCCGGCGTCGGATCCCCATCTGGAAGAATAAGGCCTCCTCGTTGGCCATCTGGGGGCTCTGGCTTAGGGTTACAAAGCCGTACGGAGTGGTGACCTTAGGAAGGTGGGGCAGCGAGAGCGCCGCTCTGGTTGCCGGGTCTGGGAAGTGCTGGGTTTCCAGGATTTCACAGCTGGGGAAAGAGCCTTCACGCTGAAGGTGGGGAACTTTGTCCTTGACGGGGTCCGAGATGCTGCGGTGGGCTCTGCGCTCGAACGGCGGAGAGGGTTCGTAACCCGAGGAGGAGGAGGAGGAGGAGGATGCTGAGGAAGAAGCGGAGGTTGACAGAAGACGAAGATGATGAATTTGGAGAAAGTCAGAGTTGTTTTCACTGCTTCCCCAAGTTTCTTCTGTCTCCTCTGCCCCGCCATCTTCCACATGTCCGTCTCTTTCCTTTACAACACTCCCTGAGCTGTCCTGCAATGAAAGGCTGGGAATGGTAAACTGTGGGATACTGTCCGGCGTCACCACGTTGTTGAAGACGTTATCTTTGCTCGCTCGGTTTTCCGACTCAAGGGAATTTCCAAAAGACCAAGAACCCCTGGTCGCCCACTGAAGCGCTCGAATCCCGGCACTGCTGAGTCTGTGCTCCGTTTGGACCTTTGGAGCTCGTGGCGTGCTACAATTCCTGGCGCTTCCGCCGTTTCCAGCGCTGAAAGCCCGTGTCACTGTCATTTTACTGTTCATTGCAGCTCTGTTAATTCCGATAAACAATTAACGATATAATAATAAACGACCGCGCTTGTTGATGTGATGTGTTGTTGTATGTGCTCAAATGTTACGGGCGATGTTTTATACACGCAGTTCACTCCTCCACTTGTATTCCTCTCTTCCACTCTAAGGATCTCTTTGACGTCTGTCGAGCAAGTGACGAAGAGCTGCCGGCGGAAATTCATACCAAGTGTGGAAGTCTCTCTAAACACTGAAAAATGCGAACACGAATATACTTTTGGAGACAACAAAAGCAAGAAACGTAAACATACGCGTAAACATGTACTTTAAATTGTTGCGAAAAATAAATAAAAATTGCCTGCTTTTAATATAAAACAAATATATCATAATAATATACAGTATTCAAATAACATGTACGTCATTTCTGCTACCAGTGATATAGTTAATATAACAAGTCAACAATAAACTTGACTTCTGTATGATAAACCTATGGCTTCATACTTGTTATTCGGATAACATAAATTAAACCTATATTTTAGCAAGATTTTAACCAGTCGACTTAAATATTTTAACAAAATATAAAAAGAACAAAACACGTTATTTAAAATAACGAAGTTCAGACAGCTCCCCAAAAACGAGAAACCGCAATACGAACAAGCACAGTGTCTCTGTAATGGATGGCGTTAAAAACGATGTGAGCTTGATTGATTAATTGGTGATTTCAACCAACTGGTTGTAACTGTTCTGACTGGATCAACGGGCTCTGATTGGCTGAACAATGCCAAATCAAGATACATGTGCGAGGCCAGCATACGCGGTATGACAAGTTTTGCAGGTGCGCGCATCACGATGACCACGGCTTGCAGTTACCCAATTGAAGAAGACTCGGTTGAGGTGATTCGGTTTTGTTTTTGTTTTTTGGTTGGTTGGCTGGCTGGCCTTTTTCAAAACGTGTTTGGAATTGTGCAGCCCGTCGAATACTTTGGGTCGGTTCAAATACTGCATTGTCTGCTAGCTGTATTTAGTCCACTAGCGTGAGTAACCTTTTTGTTTCAGCTAGGGAGTTGGCGGCGAAGGCTAATTGGTCTATATGAGGCCTTCGCTAGCGATATACTGAATACAAACTACTGATTTCTTCATAAAGCTACTGTCTTGGGCAGTGTTTTTGCCATTTCTTTATACTTTTATTTTTTTGTATTTTTTTTGCCAAGCGAATGGATAGCCGTTTGTTTTTAAGGCTAGTTGTAGGGTCGATTCGCGCTTGTTGACGAACTAACTCCGGGTCTCTTTAGGACAAGGCTGTGGTGAAGACGGGCGGTGTCCTGACCGCTGTTCTCGGTCGACTTTCAAAGTTTTGGCCTGTCAGTTTTATGGTATGTCTGCCGTTCAGATTGCATAGGCACAATAAGGATGGCCCACTGACTTTAACTTGCTCTTGGCCGTCGTTAATACTAGGGGTTTAATATGATTTAACGTGGCCGTTTGAGTCGTTGTATGTTTAACATTGCCTTATGATCGTATGACCGGTTTCTTCTCCAACGGCTGTTTGCAGATGCGTGCTCTGCGGGGTTTATGGTGGCTGCTGGGCCTCTCCCCAGCCCAGCCGGCCCTCCCTCCCCCGGCTGAGGCCGGCACTTCACCCGGACGCCAGTGCCGCACGGGCAGAAAGCGCCTCCGGCGGGCCACCCGCTTGCTGCTGGCCGTCCTGCCCCGTCGGGTGCAGAGTGCGCTGGGCTACCCCGTCTGCACCAGCATCGGCTGCTCGGTGTCCCCAGGTGAGTGGCTGTGCGTCGGAAGGTGGGGTTTCCTTTGGTTCGGCTGCGTTGCCTCTGTTGGTGACCGCTAACCTCGGTGGGATGAAGGGCGGCTTGGCACGAGCGGGGTGTTGCTGTACAGAATTTTCGGTTTGTGTTAATTCTGTGTGTGTTTTCAGAGGTATGCTGCTCCCCCACCAAGCCCTGTGGTAAGGGTAATAAGAGGAAACAGGAGGACGTGAACGATGATGAGGAGGAGCAGCAGTCCTGGGTCGAGGCACTGACTCAGGAGCTGGCGGAGGAGGACTGTCCGGCGGATCCTGACTATGAGGTGAAGTCATGGCCCTCCTTGGGCTCAGGGAGTGCTGTGGAACGTGGGCGTTCGTCGTAATGGTATGGTGTGATTCAATGGCCTTGGTTGAATTGGGGGGGAGGGGAAACTGAGTTGCTTGGTGATGTTGCACCCTATCCTGTACGTGCCACCAAGTATCAAAAGCTGGTACCAAGCACCACCAAGTATTTAAAACGCTGGTCCCTAAATTTGTATGCGGCCTCTTGATGAAATGGAATAAATTGGCCTCGATAGCTTGCCGTTCCAGCCACCGCTACCCCATAAGATTGACTATGATCCGTGCCTCTTTGGCATCAACGCAACACTAATGCCATGTTCGTCTGCCTGTGTAGTTGCGATGTTAACATTGACGCCATAACCCTAACTGTCCCTCCAGCCCAGCAGTGTTGGCGAGACGGACAGTGAGGAATATCGCACACAGAACGACACTGAGAGTGACATTGAAGTAGAGAAGGACGGTGATTACTCCAGGATCAAAGACCTGCTTGCGGTAGGCTGTGTAATGTCGTGATCAGTTTAAGACGTGGTTGGCTGAACTTGTTCTTTGAAGACCGCAACGTCTGGGTTTTCAAGCTACCTCCGTTGCCGCGGTTTCTTTGCACGCGGCTCAACCAGCATGCACTGTAGTCCTCCGAGACCAGGATGGCCCTCACCTGCTGCTGATGTTCCGCACTCATGAAGGGGGTATGTTGCTATTGGCAACGCTGCAAGCACCCTTGGAGTTGCAGGGTTCAGCTAATTGCCCATACACGATTATCATGAGAGCATTGTCTTTTTGCCAAAAGAAAATCCAGTCTATTTGCATGATGCAGAACCGGTGATGCCTAAAGTCGGTATCTGGTCCACTCTGCGGGACCTGTGCGTGTGTCTTGGATGCTTGCTTTGCGGTTGCTTTTAAAGGTCGCCTGGGGATTTTCTCCTGCACCTCACTCGTGCTCTTATTTGCTATGTTGCAGGATGCTCCTGACGCATAGTTGAGGGAGGCGTGTTGATCAGGTATGAGGGTAGGCCAGCGCTTTGCATGTGCTAAAATTGCATGCAGGCTTTTAACCGTGCACGTTGGTGCTCGGCTGTGGGTATCCGTTGCTAAACAGACAATCGTGTAGCAATTTTGGATTATCCATTGGTGTTACTGCCTCTGACTGGTGTTGTAACGTGTACATTTTTTAATAGGGCATGCTGTCTGACTTTCTTTTTTTTTTGTCCACGTCTGTCCCACTGTTGACCCTAGGGTGACTACTCGAGGGGACGTTTGTGACTCCATCTCTTGTTCCTGGACTGTCCAATGTAGCTGAAGGTGTCCGAGCCTCCATACCGCTACGTCCGTGTTCATACTTGTCGTTTCCTTGTGCTGGCGGCCAGAGGCCTGGAGTCGTTGAGTTCAGTGTTTTTTTGTAATGTAAAAATAAAGATATGATTAAATTTTGAATGCTTGCGAGTGGTTATTTTTGACTGGTATAGTTGGTACTGCAAACCACCACAAGAGGGCAGAGCTTTACCACAAGACTTCCAAGATCCTACAGACTTGGGCCTTTGACTAACCTGAAAAAAATGCAGCTTTTGGACTTCCAGGCAAGGGGTTGGAAGCTGTTTCCCTTTGACATTTGTCTTCCCCATTGTGTTTGTCTCAACTGTTGCATTGTTCCACTCAACCTCTTTTTGGAAGTCTTTCAATTCTGAGCCTTTTACACCGGTGTCTTTAATGTTTTCTTGCCTGCAGCAGGTTTGGGTTCAACGCTTTAGTGTGAACATGAGACGGGATGTAATGATGCAGACTAGAAGTCTTCTCTGAGCTAGTCCGGGACGTCCACGTGCTCAACGCTGACAGGATGTGTGTGTCATGGTCAGGGAAGCCCTGTCGTCAGCCATGCCCATATTTGCGAGCTGTTTGTGTTGTGCAGTGAAGACCTGGAACCCCCAGCCTTGCGGTTGATTTGTCTTCCCTGCCCACTTGGTTTCCGCGAGCTGGATGCGTGGTGATTTGCGCAAACACGATTATGAATAAATCTCCCTTGAGTTAGCTTCACTTGGGCCCTGACACTGCAAATTAATTTTTCAACAAAAACGTCTGACGGGCTCTGGCAACAGCTTAAAAAAAAAAAAAAAAAGGTTCAAATTCTTTAGGTCGTGAGAGAGAGACTGAAGTGATTCCCACACTGACGGCCCTCCTCGCCCACTGTGTCAGGCTCTAAACCAGAGACGTCTTGGCTGTAGGACTGAGGAATCTGGGTGTGTGTGGAGCACTCTGTCTGAGAATTTTTTTTTATGTTCCAGCATATGGACAGACTTTTGTCTTTCCTACCTGTTTTTGTTTGTGAACAAAAGCCAATCTTGATAGGTTGCCCTGGCTTGAGTTACCTTGCTATAAGCATTAATCATCTGACAAGGCATTGCTGTTAAGTCTGAATTGCATCTGATTGATTAATGTCAAATGCGTACGGAACCCGTAAAGGCTACATGGTTCTATGGCAACTTGCTCTATCCTGTGGTTAGGCCTAGGGCTAACTTAACGTGCAGAACTGTATCGAGGCTCCACAGGGCCAGAGCCCCTAAACGGTGTTAATTACATGTTTTCGTGTTAGGGCAGCGATCGTGCCGAACTGCTTTAGGATGAAAATCCATGTAATGAACTGAAGGAAAGCCTGGGAGATCTGCTCTTGTGAGAAGGGTGTCGTAGATGACTATCCAATCAAAAGTTAGCACTTAAAAAAAAATTATATTATTAATGGTTAATATTTCATGTGAACAGAATCCTTCTGTTGGCGAAACTCGCGCTACTCTGTTACGGCCTTCCCTGCTTTCTGGCAATCGATATCTCATTTCAATCCGGAGCCCTGCTCAAATGCAAGCCAATTACCCGGGTTTGGCTGCCCCAGTGGTTCACGGCAGGTGTGTTACATTGGACTGTATGAGTAACATGATGCGTGATTGGGTTGGTGCGTTGAGACGCTTTATCTGACTCCCATGTAAATATTCAGAGTGATAGCATGACTCCTACTCTTCAGGGTCTCTTGGGTTTGCCCACACCCCCAATCCTGTTTAGTCTAAAACGTCTTGGGGAGCTCTGAGCGTGTATACACGGTCCCTTTATCCAATGTTACACCTCAGAGGCTTTTTGCCTTCACTTCTCATTAATGTCTGCTGCCAAGTGATGGTATGAGTTTAACTGCAGTCGCTGGGACACCTGGACATGTTTATTTTCAATGCATTTTAATGACCACAGTTTGCACTGGGGTAAAGTGGACTACTGCAGAAAGGGGATTATTTCCCTTTCACGATGTAGTCTGGCTTTTAAAATGTTAGGCGTATCTTCAGGGTTCATTCCATCGCTCGTTATTTTTCATCTGTCACACTCGACGGCAATTTCACATTTTTAGCGTTCGTTTTTGTGTAGTAAGTAACCTTTCAGCCGGCGCGCGTCTCTCCTGTGATTACATGTAATTATAGCAATTTCATTCTGCAGCTTTTGGAAAATTGTTTTCAACAGCCTAAACTATTTAAATGTCCTCTGCGGCCTTCTGGGGGCTGGAGACTGGGGCGGCCATTAGTCTTAGTCTTGACCATTCGGATCCTGACCATCCGGATCCTGACTTAGTCTTGACCATCCGGATCCTGACTTAGTCTTGACCATTCGGATCCTGACCATTCGGATCCTGACTTAGTCTTGACCATTCGGATCCACATGCAGAAGACCCACCTGATGGGAAGGGAAGAATAAAATACTGAGGTTGGATCTCTCTGATGCGGGTGTTGAGCGTAATCAGTCATTAAAATGCCTACAGAACAATGTCCCTGAGAAATGTTGCTTATGTGCCTGTCCGTTATGGTCAAGCTCAGACATTTTTTGTGGTTGGGTTAGGGTTACCATAGTAGCTTTGGTTGTGGGTTTGCTTGTTGTGGTCAGCTTTGCGTTGGAAGGGGGTCCTAGCAATTGGACCTGCACAGCACTCTGTTTGTCGCACACAACGTTCATCTCTGATGTGTCTGTTCTCACATTCCTCTCTCATACCATGTTCAAGATCTGGATATCGCCTTGTATTGATAGACAGTAGTACACCTTTGTATGGACAGCATTGTGTGGATATGGTTCACATCATGCCCGGCTCTCTGGACAGTGGATTCTTTCCTTTCACAGCGGTCGTTTAGTTATTTTATTGCTTGTATTCTCCACATGCTCAATAAAATATGTCTGTATTTATAGTGTCCTGTAAGGCCCCCACACAATGTTTTTTTAAACTTCAGTATGATAATGGAATGAATTCATAAATTATACATGTTAAAGAGGTTGCAGAATAACATAATCCTTATGCTTTCAAATCCACCTACGGTTGGCACTCGTCTGTAAATCTGCATTTGGCGTGGGACGCTGGTGTGAATGGGCGCTCAACTTCCAGGTATTTCAGTCAATTGTACGCAGCTCCGTAACCGCGGGAACCCTGTGCGCGTCATTCTGTGCGGCTCCGGCAGGTCGGAATGAGGGCCGGCTCTTTCTGACTGTTCTCTCCACTTCTCTGTTGTTCTTCTGACATTTTTTCGACCTGCTCTTTGTGCTTCTGCTGATGCGCTGTATCTTTTGAGCTGTGAGTCACAGAAGATGTCTCATACCCCCTGTTGTGGGACGAAGTTGTGTTTTTTTGTGTTAAACTGTCTGAAAATATCTGAAAAATATTTTTCTGTTATACGCCGTTGCCCGGTAGAAGCACGACTATTTGGTGAAGGCACGTACCAGTTTTCAGATGTATGTAGCAGAGTGTTAACTCATTAATGTGACAAGGGACTGCCAGTTCTGTAAGTGTGCATCACTAACCAATGAAAATTGAGAGTGCTGACAGCGTGATCTGGAAAACGGCATGACATGTTTTCCACAAGGCTTTGTCTGCAGTCAGGTCCTGGGCTGCAGAAATAGGCAAGCAACACTAATCCTTTCTGACATGTCAACGCACTGTTAAATGGCAGTGTATTACGTGGCCTTCACATCGGATCTGATTTTCTCTGAGTGACAGTCGCCAAGCCATCTGAAAGACCCCTAATCAAACCCAAGTGCGATTATCAACCCATGCAATTTCCTTTCGAGAAAATGCGCCATGTGGATGAAAACGACATTGATGCTGTGCTTTAAAAAAAAAAACTTAAACTGTTCTTAGACTAGTTCCCATTCCGTCCCTGCCCTAGGATTCCCCTCCGGGGTTCGCCCCAAACACAACGCTTTAAAATAAAAACACGACAAAGAAATGTCCCGCCAGGGGGGAAAGAACGCACGACTAAACACAAGTGGATCTGAAGAAAACGCGGCGCTTGCTCTGGTTTGCCGTCAGCTCTCATGTCTGGGGCTTCTTGGGCTCGCTACGCTCACCGCGTTCTGTCTTCCTCCCACTCCGAGAGCTGTGCACCTTCCGAGAGACCCCCAGTTAGCCAGCTAACGCCACTATAGCGTACAGTCATGCTAGCCTGCTAACGCCACTATAGCATACAGTCATGCTAGCCTGCTAACGCCACTATAGCATACAGTCATGCTAGCCAGCTAACGCCACTATAGCATACAGTCATGCTAGCCTGCTAACGCCACTATAGCATACAGTCATGCTAGCCTGCTAACGCCACTATAGCATACAGTCATGCTAGCCAGCTAACGCCACTATAGCATACAGTCATGCTAGCCAGCTAACGCCACTTTAGCAAACAGTCATACAGGGAGGGGGTTCTCCTGTTGCGCAGTGACATTCTTTGTAAAGGTTTTCGCTGAAATGGTTCTGGCAATTTTGCGGTTGCCGTAGGGTGTTGGCACATAATCATTGTCTGTTTGAGCAATGATGCTATGAATCTTCAGTGTTGTCCATCAAGCTAATCACTCTCACAATGGGTTAGCCTGAAGCTAAGTTATAAACAGAGCTTGGAATTAGAATATCTAAGAGAGGGATGGCCTTTTCATGTATACAGCGTGTGTTCTGTAATTGTGCAATTATGAACTTTGAACTCTCATTTACGTTGCTACAGCTGATTAACTTTTTATTTTTTTCCATGAACAGCTCTCCAAGTTGCTCATTAAATGTAATTTGCAAATGCATATTTTTAATTTAGTCAAGACAATTAATCCAATGCATCTTCAGTACTGGCGTTTGTGCTGTCCGTCATACTAGTTCGTCAACAATTTCATGACCTGTAACAACCCAATTTTGTATCGGTTAGCAGACAACTAGGAGTTCTTAGGTGGAGTCCAAAGAAAACCGAGATGTTTTCTCAGAACACAACGTTGAGCTGAGAGTTGGCCGAGTTTGAAAGCTGAAATGTAAGCAGTAATGATGTATACCACCCTTGTCGCGAATAAGGAAATATTTACATACAGCTTAAAACGAATGCCATGAGCATCGTTAAGACCAAACACACCGTAACTGGCAGTCGAGACACACGTCACCTAGCAGACGGTCCTGTGGGAATGTGGCCTTAAAGGGGCCACTTTCTCCACACCGGGGGATTGCCATGACTCCCGGCTGGCAGATGACAACGCTACGATCTGAAGTTCTTGAGTTGAAAACAGCTGTAACTGACTTGGAGCGCTGAACAGAGATTTGGTTCCTGCTGGGAGCCTCAGTTTCTGAGAACTTTCGTTCAGTGCTGCTCATCGCCTGCAGAATGTTATTATTACGTTATTATTACAGATAATGGGGTTATTGTAGGCAGCCCTGATACAAAGATGCTGCTGCTGCCCAAAATCGGGGGGCGCCCCCAGGGCGATCGCCATGGTCAGGCTTGATCTCCTTCCAATGACCCTTATGAATTGACCGTTCTGTGGCATGTAGGTGGATTTGTGGCATCAAGTCTGTGAGCGTGAGCGGTAGGTGAAGTGGTTGTCTATGGGGGGGGGGGGGTAATCCTGTCACATGATGCATGAGAGAGAGCAGAAAAAAAGGGGGGGGGTCTCTCTTTTTCTCACACACTTACGGGTATAATCAGCTGGCACAATCAGCTGACCGAGAGAGGCTTTACCTTTCCACATAAGGCCGTTTTCCGCCAGTCAAGCGGCGCTCAGGTGCTCCGCCCCATGGGTTCTCATGTTACTGTTATGACACCGAACCTCCAGCGCTGAGGTCTTCTTCTCTCGCATCCCCACAGGCCTGTCAGAGACTGCTTCCTGTTCCTGCATGACCAGACTCTCGTCAGGAACCGGGACTGAGGGTCGCTGTGGCAGCAGGTAAGAATACGGCCAGTTCTAGTTCGTCTTTAACCCGTACGTTTGTCATGATTGGAAAAGTGTCGCAGTGATGTTCATGATTGAAGAGTGTTTACTGGGGGTTCCAGCTCTGGAGTTCTAGAACTTGGCTACAAACGCTTCCCACCTTCTGCCTTGTGATATTCCGGGGGAATTTCAGGGGAATTCCATGCCGGCTCTGGCAACATTGCGTTGGCAAGGACTTGGCAAGGAATTCTCTCGCCAGACTGACCGATTACCGAGTTTCAGTGTTTTCCAATGTTTGAAAACATGCGGTTTATTAGCTTAGCAGGATTCCTGGCAGTTTTTCTCGCCATATTTTAATTGCCTCAGTGTTGCATTTCTAAAGCTGAATGAATATTTGGCTCGCTTAAAATTTCTTGTGTGAGAAACGCACGCTGTTGGATTTTTTTGACAAGTAATACCATTGATATCACCCCCTTACATTAAATGCATGTTTTTCTAGCAATTCAAAGTAGCATTTTTTTTCTTCTCAACAACTTGTAGGTTTAATTAAAGGAGCTTTGTGTGACATACAAATTTTGAAAGTTAACACACTTTTACTGTTTCCAGGTTGATTTATTTCGAGCTTCATTTCATTAAAGGCTTAATGAAATGCGTAAATTGATTATTTTCCTCTCAGCCAACCTGAGTGGATTAACCAACTCCTTGCGAGATACATTACCAAATGTGCGAAGCGTGTGGCGCAAAGGTGAAGATTTCAGCCCGTAAGAATTGGATGACTCTCTTGATAGCAACTCTTGGTTCTCTTATTAAAACTGGTGATCCATTGGACACCTTTCGAAATACTGTCTGGTGTCTTCAGGAAACTCTTGTGGCCTAAAATTGTCAGATGTTTTTTCCTCGTCTTTCACCACATGGAAATATCCTTAGCCAATTGTGTGCCCTTCTGGTCACATCATTCTTAAAATATGAAACTAAGGATGTTGAAGTCCAAATTGGGGAGGAAGGGACTGGCTAAAAATGTCCGCTGTTTTTGCTGAGACTGAAATTATTATGCTAAATTCTAAAAGGTTGGAGGGGGGTGAAGGAAACATTTATCAGGCTAGATACCCGTCTCGCCAGGGAAGCAGAAAATCCAATTGACAGCACAGAAGATTGTCGTTACAGATCAGAGAGGCTGTTGGCCCATGTCCTAAAGAGAGACCAATTTACACAAGATAGATGTGAGAAACCGGAAAATCGGTCAAGGCTTAGCGGTATGCATGTGTTTATGGATTTGTAAGGCCTGTGAAATTGCTGAGGATGGAGACATTTTGAAGCTCACTGGACCCTTTCTGTTGTAACTGCGCCTGCCTCTTGTGGAGCAATCGATCGATATTGGTCTTTCGGTCTTTCCCCCCCCCCAATGTGGGGTGGAAAGGATTCAGAGTGCCAAGAGAAAAAGAATATCGAGATTGTTCAGGACTCAACCAAGAGGAATGGGGGAAGCGTTTATAAAAGATCCGGACGAACTGGGTCCTACAGAGAATGTTCCACGGTATTTGACCGTTGAGGTCGCCTTCACTGCCGCAGTGGTTCGCTTTCTCTGTTTGCTGGTTCAAAGCCCCAGGCACAGTGCTGTTATGTCTTGTGATGCTTGTCTCTGCGGTTTCTTTCGTTTCATTTGTTTACTGCATTTACTATAGTAATATGGGGTGTCGTTGCTACTGATGATAAGAAGGTCTGGTTTTTTGCGGTTTTTTAACGAGCGTTGCTCTACACATTGCACAGGGCCGCTCTGTATGAGCTGTCACAGGAAACCGCGTCTTTTCCCGGGGACCGGCTCGTCTTCCCGTTCAAAATTCAATAAAGAAAAATCAGGAGGAGTCCCATCTGTCTTCGCCGCAATCAGCCATGACTCGTCAAAGGCGCTGACAGCCAAGTGTGGAGGGTTCTTCGTGTGCAGCCTAATGATAACAATATATAAAAGTTAAATGTGACTTGCTTGATTCATTTTTAAGAACCCTAAAATTGAAAACCCTAAAAAGCCCTGCGTATCATTTTTGGCTTTGCTCACAAACCCTCTGCAGGTTCTCCTATACTTTCCAATGGTCGTAAGCAGATATCACATATCTCATCGTGCGTACCCCCCTCACAAAGGGAGGTGGTTTAAAATGTTACCTTCTGTTTTTGTGTAGGTCACACGCACAGGTTTTTTTCTCTGCATCTCTATGGCAACAATGGTGTGGGGGTCACCTCTTTCACTGGGAGAGAAATCGCTGGGGATACTAGTGACCCCTGCATGGGGCTGTCCGTTACTGGGAACCTCTGAATAATGTCTCTTCTGGGAGGTTTTCGAGTTTCTTAGGAAACAGGATGTGATAGACAGGCCAACCCTACTGTACAGTGATCTTTTGACCTCTCTCTCTCTCTCTCTCTCTCTCTCTTGCTCTCTCTCTCTCTCTCCCTCATGCTACCCCCCTCCCCCTTTCCCTTTCTCTCGCTCTCTCTCGCAACCCCCCTCTCTCGCTCTCTCTCCCTCTCTCCCTCTCTCTCTCTCGCTCTTGCTCTCTCTCTCTCGCAACCCCCCTCTCTCGCTCTCGCTCTCTCTCTCCCTCTCTCTCTCACTCTCTCCCTCTCTCTCTCGCGCTCCCTCTCTCTCTCCCTCTCTCTCCCACTCTCTCTCGCAACCCCTCTCGCTCTCTCACTCTCTCTCTCCCTCTCGCTCTCTCGCGCTCTCTCGCTCTCTCTCTCTCGCTCACTCTCTATACATCCCTCTCAATCTCTCTCTCGCAACACCCAACTCGCTCTCGCACTCGCAACACCCGCA
>JAOYSI010029097.1:11568-27908 GCA_025775065.1 Hiodon alosoides
AGGTCTGCACAGGTGATGTTGTCTCCCTCCCATCCGGCTGATCACAGGTCTGCACAGGTGATGTTGTCTCCCTCCCAAGCAGCTGATCACAGGTCTGTGGAGGTGATGTTGTCTCCCTCCCAAGCAGCTGATCACAGGTCTGTGGAGGTGATGTTGTCTCCCTCCCATGTAGCTTATCTGAGATCTGCACAGGTGATGTTGTCTCCCTCCCATCCGGCTGATCACAGGTCTGCACAGGTGGAGTTGTCTCCCTCCCATCCGGCTGATCACAGGTCTGCACAGTTGATGTTGTCTCCCTCCCATGCGGCTGGTCACAGGTCTGTGGAGGTGATGTAATCTCCCTCCCATGTAGCTTATCTGAGGTCTGCACAGGTGATGTTGTCTCCCTCCCATCCGGCTGATCACAGGTCTGCACAGGTGATGTTGTCTCCCTCCCAAGCAGCTGATCACAGGTCTGTGGAGGTGATGTTGTCTCCCTCCCAAGCAGCTGATCACAGGTCTGTGGAGGTGATGTTGTCTCCCTCCCATGCGGCTGATCACAGGTCAATGGAGGTGATGTTGTCTCCCTCCCATGCGGCTGATCACAGGTCAATGGAGGTGATGTTGTCTCCCTCCCATGTAGCTTATCTCATGCAGTGCATGTGAGAAACAACAACATAAGGCCTTTCAGAGCAACAAGGTAGCTCAATGCAACACAGTTTAGCTGGCTAGTTCCAAGGTCCAGACTAGCAGCCCTGACAATGCAGGAGAATCCACTGTACAATCCGCTGTAAGATTGTGTGGGAAGTAAAGACAAATGTTGGTTATAAAAGCAAATTTCAGTCCCAATGTCAATGTAGATTGAAGATTTGAACTTGATACGTCCACTTTATAGCACTCTATACTGTAGAACAAGCAGGATTTACACCTCAAGCAGGTAGCCATGCCCAGTGCCTGACTAACACTTCTGATCTGGGATCAGATTACACCATCTTGTTGACAGGATGATATATGCCCACTATGGCCCCAGGTACCATTCCTGTGTCCCTTTGCTTTCCAAATCAAGACAATAAAACCCAAGAGCTGCTCAATCAAACTGAGAGCAGGCATGAGTTGAATATGACACCAAAGGATCTGAGATAAGGCGAGGGGGCCCCCCAAGAAAACAAATAATAAAGAGACTCCACTTGGGTCATGTAATTAAAATTACAGGGGGGTGGGGATGTGCTTTTCTGGGGTTTGGAACGGGGGCCTGTTAAACACAGCCTCTCTTTCTCACATTACGTGCTCTTAAACATCCTCTACATGGAAGCGTCTCTGTCTCTGTCTCTGGAAGCACAAAAATATTGCTTCGATGAATAAACAACAAATTACATTTAGCAGACAAATGGAAAAATGATTTTGTCTTTAAGTTGGGCACAATTGTATACCTAATAATACATTTAACAACTAACTTCTGCACATTTTCCAGTTTCCTTTTAATATGTATTATTTTTAAAAATCCCCAAGATGGACCTTGCAACAAGATGTAACGTTACTGAGTGTCTTTGGGTGAACCTACGTCTGCTTCTCCTTACTGCTATCATCTCCACCCTTTCTGTGATCCAGTGGTGCAAAAGTCAGCCCAGCTCTGTCTTACAACAATGGGAGAGAGAGACTGTTTGTCTCAGGAGTGAAAAGAAAAATGTATGTAACTCAACAATTCATGTTTAAAAAAGCTGAGCATATTTTATGTAGTCCATTACCAATTGCTTTGTTTGAAGGTATTTTTTTCAGTGTCGATCAAGATAAATTCACAAGCCAAGTCATTTTTAATGGCCAAGGCCCCCTCCTTTAGTCACACTGGATGCCTGATTAGGCACTGTAACATGCTCAACTTTCAACCAAATCTAATGGGATACGTGGAGAGGCGGCGTGTAGGAATTTAAAATGGAGGCGGCGGGAAAGGGGCGCCGGGTGCCTCAGAAAGCGCCCCCCCCCCCTCCCCGGGTTCACGGTGAGGCGCCTCTGTTTCCACGGAGACGAAGAAGCTCTGATGACATGCGACAGGGGGTGGAGGCTGGCTAAAGGACGCAGTCAGCTGCTAGATTAACTCATCAGCGCAGCGTGGCCGGGTGTCAACAGAAATGATTCACACTTGGTCCGACCAGGAACAAGGGCCGTTTGGAGGTCAGCCGTGGCAGTCTTGCCGTCTGATGTTTCAGCACGGGGGAAATAACTTCTGTAACCTTTCAGTAGGAAAAAAAAAAGAGTCCAATGGGAATCGCTCTGTAATCAAAAGAGTTATAGGTGCTGTGAGGACACATTTATGCATTCAATCAATCCATCCTGCAATTATACCTCAGTATGAAAAAAATTATGGCCAGAAACAAGATTTAGTTAATGATCTAAAAAACTGTTACATAGCCAGTTTCCTACAACCCCTACATTACATGTCCAAATCTGTTACATAATTCCCACTGAAGTAAATTCCTACGAAAAATGTGTACAAAGAGAAAATAAACCAAAGTTTTCCTACACTGGTCCCCACATCGCGCCAAGCGGAGAGATGATGTTTCAGCCGTGAAAGCGCTCTCACGGTTTGACAGAAAAAAATGCACACAAAACTCGTCAAGGCTGGAGGAATTCCTGCCTTTGAAATAAAGAGGCCGCGCGTGAATCACTCTTTGAAGCCTTGTGAGGTAACCAAAAGCGTCTGGAAATGCAGAAAGAGGTCCATAACGTGCACCTAGACCCGAGTGTACTGTTACTACACAGAATGTGTAAGGAAAGCTTTTTGCCTTTTGTTCTAATTTAAGGGGGCCTAGTTCACCATGGACTGGGCACAGTTCAGCTCCCCTCTTCCCCGTCGAGCGGAGGGGATTGTGTTGCCTTTGCACTTGGTCCGCCGCAAAGCCTTAACAGCCAGCGAGGGAAAGAAGCCATGTTTTCTTTCTCAATCAGTTTCATGCCGGACCGTGGGTGTTCCATGCCCGCTATGTTAGCTTTAGCCTTAAGGGGGATCATGCACACACATGACTAATCTGCGACCTGCGGGCCCCACAGTCAGGTTTAGCGCTCAGTCACTGTAGTACATCCTTCTGTTGTTTTTCGACGCTGCTGTTAGCGGTTTAACATATCGATCTAGGATTTTAGGTAGCAGCTGAAATGCAACACAAGGTATTGACCAGTTACGGTTCTGTGAGTTTGGTTACGGTTCACCGGGGTGCCGAGCAAGCAGCTAGTTAAAAATCAAACCCTGCGTAGCTTTTCCAATTAAGAGTGGCAGGACGGACATTTCTCGCAGAGTATTGGGTTGCTGTTGCTGCCATCATTACTTTTGAAGTAATTGCCTCGGCACTTATAAACACTCCAGCCCAAGTGTGGGCAACGCTGTGGTCAGCTCTGGGCTCATTATGCCATTAGCATTAACAACTCAACTCAATCCCCCCCAGGCTGTGAAATCTACTTATCTCTCTGTAGATAAGAGCCCTTCATTCCTTCAGATAGGGGTGTGATGTCCCTGGTGTGCTAGAGAAGTCCAGCAGCGCTGTCCACAGGGCTGACAACCCAGTCTGGCCCAGTGAAAAGCTTGACCCTCTCCAAACTGTGTGAAAAAAGCATTTTATAAAATGTATTTTTTCTTCACCAAAAAGTACATTTTTATTTATACCACAAAGAAGGACCCCCGGAAATGTCCTGCTACTTTTGTGAATTCCATTCAGACGACATGTGTTTACTAATATATTTACATTTTAACCTTTAATACTTTAAATTGAATTTGTTTAGCTAGCTACTTCATCTGCAGATTAACATCGACATGTAGCTTGGTAAAATGACTTTAAATTTACATACATTTAATTAGATTAGACCAAGAATAAGCGCCTTTTTCTTTTTTCTTTTTTTTACATAATCACGTTTTTACGAATCACATCAACGTGATAACTGTCAGCAGTGAGTAAAATACGTGTTCAAACTTTATTTCGGTAACATAAATTAAGGACGACATTTGACTACGTTAAAGATGTAAAAAACATATGATATCCTTCTCATTTATAATTATAAATTAACAGAGTTTTGATAGATGTTTCCTAGAACTTCATCGAAGTGCCCATACCAGTTAGTGTAGTTTATGATTTCTTTTGTATTACAAATATGAATCCCCTTTTTTCTCATACATATTGTAGTGTATGCAATATAAGCCAACTGACTCAGTAGTGTAACTGTTTCAAGCACCTTTGATGAGCCCGTATGTTCTGGAATAAGGAAACGATACAATATAAACTATATTTTCCATTTTTAAAAACCCTAAATTTATTAGGTTGGGGCTGGTGCTCATAAAGGGCCAAACAACTTGTATCAGTTTCTTTAAAATAGATATTTCATTAAGCCAGCTTAAAATACGTTCACCTACACCAGTAATCATTGAATACTTTCTCTCATTTTAAACCAACGGCAGCATTTACATTAAATACCACACACTAAACACAAGGTATTCACTCATTACTTGTAATTCCACCCGAGTAATCACTTTTTATATGATAACAGTATTATATATTGCACCCCGATAATAACCTGTGGAGTATTATAGTTACACCCATGTATTTGCGTACTCCCAATAAAGATCTTTGTTTCAGTCTATTATTTTAGGCCCCTTCAAAATAATAATAATTTGTACAGGACCTATTGCTGTATTAAATGTCTGCATGTAAAAACAATAGGTGAGGTTTTAGCTATGTAAGTCGTCGTGAATTAAAGTGTTCGCCAGGAAAATAAATAATGTAATTTCTGTGAGACATACTGAAAAATAAGCGAGACAAAGTTGGAATCAAAAGGGGAGAGCAAGAATGTACATACTGTACAAGACAAAGTGATTCAGATAAATCCTCTGCGTCTTTTCTGAGTAAATCCATCGTGACTGAGTGAAACTGAGAGGGGCCCTGCTCTGTAACACACAGGGCACAAAGGCAAAAAAAACTGAAAGCAAACGTGAAAGCTGGGCCTTGTCGCAAGGACATGAGTCACCAATTAACGTTGGTATCGGCCTAGATGTCAAGCGCGTGACTGGCACCACATCCTAGATACATGAGAGGTTTCAGATACGTTGTAAGCGTCAGCATTCAGCCGACGGCCATATTGGCAGCCAGAAACCTATCAGACGTAATTAAGTTTTTAAAGAGAAAAATTCCACTCCAAATCCCCATTAAGAGCCACCCGATCCCACATTAACTGATTGCATTAGAGCGGCGAATTGGGGAGGAACTTCAGAAGCGCTGTAGATCAGTGGGAGCTTAAAGCGCTCTGGGCTTGGAAGGGATCCGATGGGCTTAGTTGATGATAGACTTTTAACCCCAAGGCAATGCCCCAGGAGTGACCACTCTGTGTGAAGTGGATCCGGGCTCCTTGTGTTTTCTTTGGCCGACCCATTCCATACATCATTTCCCAGAGTGCAACGGCAGCGATTCCCCCAGATGGAGCCTTCGAACTCTAAGCAATTAATTGGGAATTTTAATTTGTTTGCTATGAGAATAGAAACTCCTTTGATGAAAACATGCCTCAGCTTCTCTGCGCGTATCCAGCCAATGAAACGACACGTTAAAGGGCCCGATGGCTTCTGTGCATCACTGTGCATCTGCTGTGCGGAGATTGTCTTTCATCAGCTCAGATCAGCTAAGATCATCCGGGATACTTACATATTATTTCCTCCTCACCGGCCATTCACTGGGGTATGCTGACACAGAACTAAATCGACCCTAGGTTTTATGCAGGGCGTGACAAAAGACACTTCCCGATTCCTTCTTGCATGTGGTCATGAACAGATATTGAATGTATGCTACAGGAGTTAGCATTTTCATCAATGTTGGTGTATAGTTGTAGACATTTACTTTATAAAAAAACAAAAAAACAAATGAATTGATTTTAAGGATTTGTCCTTTACCCGAGTCATTGCAATGTAAGGCATTTGAGACTGATGGATCATCATTATATCCACATTTGTCATAAGATATGATGTGCAAAAAACCCAACTATTAGGTCTACTAGGACACATACAGTCAGACACACAGACACGTGAGGCAGGGTACACACAGAATGGGTCACCAGTCCATAACAGGGTAGGAGACATATAGACAGACACACAGACAAAGCCACGCGCTAAAAAACCGAGAGATAATCCATCCTTGGACAGGGAAACCAGAATGCCTGGGTTAAAGTACCTGTGCTACTTTTCAGAACACAATTATTTTAAATAAATGAACTTACTGAACCAGAAGGAAAAGAAACAAGGGAATTTTTTTCTATTATCATCTCGCTGCAAAACAAGACCAGTGAAAAACGAACGCTGATGAATTCTCAGTTGCAAACAAATCTAATGGGGTTTTTTCATTTTTCGCATTTCACATTCTTCTTTATAGGAACAGATTATAATTTGATGTAATAATAATAATAATAATGTAATTAATTACTGCAAAAAAATACTATAAGTAGCACAAATACAAAAACCCAGATGCACTAAAATTTCAAAATTATTTGTTATTTACCCAAAATGGCTGTTTTCCAAGAGATATCAGTCCGTGACGTTATTATATCAGAACAGATTTAGCTAGAGGACATGGAGGATACGAGAAAAGGAGAGAATTTGGAGAAATACATTTTTTTTTTAATGTTTGTTCAATGTAGTTCTTCAGATATTCAAAGTATTCAGACACATTCACTGTGGAAATGTACAGGCAAGAGTGAACCCCTAACCCTGTTTTCATTCCCCTAGCTCTTTGCTGTGTTCCTCCCAGCCATGAAACTCGCAGGTTAGCTCTATTGGTTTACACAGAGGGCTTATTTTCATGACTACAGAACTGCAAGCAACGTTATTGGAGCTATCGGGGAGCTTGTAGGTTCGAGTCAATGGCCCATGGCATCTCCTAGGAGACCAAACAATTAAGTGGGATTGGGATGAGGCGAGGTCAATTAATGTCATAATACACGTTCATTCTTTGTCAGTTCACCTGCCACAGCATCAATCTGTGAGATATCACTGCCCCCCCCCCTTCAGTGGACTGTGTGGTTTAACCAATGTCACCTGCCCTCGGTCTTCTATAACATGGCCAGTTACACGTCCTCCTGTGTGACTTCAGTGAGTCAGTTTCCCCAGAGATATTGTCAGCAGCAATCTCAAAATGAATTTTCTCTCTGCAGGCAAAAGATCTGGTTCAGCAGAGAAAGGTCCAGAGGAACACGGCTTACTTTTATGTGTTCCTTCAAATCCATTTAGTTTCTTTAAGGTGGATATTTTCAGTGTCGACACATTTTCTCAGTTTGATTAACTCGTATGTATGCTGAATGTGTCCAATCCATGCGACATAAATAACTATATATTTAACCTGTCAAATTAGATATATCTGCAGAGAAGTCTTTGGGCCTTTTACACCATGGTATTTGACTACTTGATGCGGTTTGAAATGCTGTTGGGTTCGTTTGGAGCAATGTGTGAAACCTAATTTACAGCAATGTAAATGCACCAGGAAGCCAAATAAACAGATCAAGCCAAATAAACTGAGATTGTACAAAAAGTGGCCTCGGTTGAAAGCAAACAGAAACTTACGACATTGATCCCCCAAAAATTGTAGTGGAGAACCGAGTGCATTCCTGTTGCAATGTGAGACCAGTATAAATCTGGACCAAGAGTATCTGCAAGTGGACTTAACAAACAAACTTTAGTTCAGTTGAAGTTTTATTGGAATTTTTCTGGTAAGAAAAGAACCAAACCTAAAATGGAAAAAAAAGATTTGTTTGCAAGAGAACCACGATTCCAGTCAATTAAATAATTAAACCTAAAATCTATTTAATTATTTTTTGACAGAAAAAAAAAACACAGAATTTAGTTACATCAACCCAAAACTTATTAATAGACAGAAATAAAGCAGCCAAATAATAGATTCTAAAACTATAACGTGTGTTATGTTTAGTGCCTTTGATCATACTAGCTAAATTGTATGCAATTGGAATGAGGTACTAATAAAAAGGGTAAATTTGACAATTGCTTTTCTTGCTACCTGTAGGAGCATTAATACCCTTACCTCTCGCTGCATTCCCTTTCTTAATTAGCCTCCTAAGAATAACCTCACCCGTCTAATTATACACATGGGTTTCTACTGTCGCTTCACCATTTTTTGAACTGGCTTTTTCACCTTCTTCAGCTGGAGTTTTGATTTCTGTGCCCGGAGTTTGTGGTTGTCTTTGGGATTTCATTCATCAGATATGAAGAACACTTGCCATAGAAAGGCGTAAAAAGAGAATGTGTCCTCAACCTGGGCATTGTAGAACCCAAATGGCATGTTTTCAGATTTGTAAAGCCCAATGAGAATGACAATGGTGGCCTTCTCCCTGTATCTTTGGTTCAGCTTGTCTTGCCAGTCACTACTGGTAATGTAATGTAAAGGGTAATGCCAAATGACTTTCTTGAAGCGCATGCATCGCTTCTAAGCCCTGGACCAGATATTGGCATCATTAGAAATGAACGGAGACCAATTTTGATCGTCCGTACAATCTCAAAAACCTACACGGGTGCCCTGTGACTTGAAAAATTCTGTGATGCCTCATGTCCAACAGCTACTGAAGAAAGGTGTGGTAGTATAGATACTAGTGTGGATAAACTGGTAGGTGGAGCTTCTCCAGTGGTGATTTGTAAAATGTGTCCTGTTGTTAAGTTACCTTATTCCAAGTACTTTCCTGTGTTTTTCGGAAGGTAAGGAAAAACTGGAAAAACATGTGACTGGGGATCACTACCCTCCTACTGTACTTCGCCCTTGAGTTGAAGATTACTTGAGGTAAATTAAAGTGTTTTTAAAATTAAATTTATGATATTTGTGCCCTCATTATTATTTTTCTGTTTGGGGGGGTCAAGGTACTGTTACAAATTGTCAGTGCTCTGTAACCTGAACAGTATTAGCTTTTTGTGTTCTATTAATGTTGCACAGACTGCTAAGGCTCAATTATATTCTTGGGGAGTACGACAGAACTCCCTGAACTGGTGATGTCTTGCTAATTTCCCTTGAGCAGTCCATACCAACCCAGCAACATTTACACCAAGCTTCTTTCTCCCGTTCTGCTCAAAGGCACCGAAAGCCCAGCACAGTAATTAAGTAATGGCCCACTCCCATGTGGGTCTGTGCACGGCAGAGTTCAGGTATATCAAATCCGGTCGCTCTATTTGTTGTAGCCTTACTCTTCCGCTCGAGTCTCAGACAATGCAGGCTTTACGTTGTGAAACTGTGTCAGATGCGCTAGATACTGCATTTTGCCAGGTATTAAGAGCCCCTATTTACATTCACTGAGAGCAGCACCACTGAGCCAAGCTAGACAATCCCAATCTGGTGCCCGCTGGCAAGCATGTGTGGTGTGTAGTTTCCACTCTTCCCCGTGGACAGTGTTAGGTAGATGTGGAGCTCGCCTTCACTATCCTGGGACTTATGCTTGGCATTTCTTTGCTCAGGGCTAAAGCCTGTTCTTGCAGTTTATGCTGCAGGTCTGCCCTTTTTCTAGGTAACAACAGCAGAGACTTTCAAAGTCTTCTTTCTCACCACAGCTACTAAAGCCCACAATGAAAACTAGAAAACTAGAAAAGAACTGTGCGTGGCAGTTTCGCAGCATAAGCAAACCCCCCCCCCCAGAGTATGTAAAACATAAATGGAATCGGGTAGGGGAGGCTGAGGACCTCTGAAGAACCAGGACCCACTCTATACTGAATACTTATGTCCGCTTGTGTATGTTGTATGTCTCTCCCACTTTTATACGACTTTCAGTCAGTAGAATGAGCCTGGCCTCTGTCACACGTCTTCCTCACTCTCTGAAACGGGGGATCAAAGGAGGAAGCACCTGGTTCTGGTGCCAACCACCATACCTTGCTTCTGTTAGCCATGCTGCCCCAGACCCTGGGCCCCCACAGCGCCACTCATGGACAGCACCTGCTTCTAACAGTTGCAACAGTTTCACCTGACTGTATTGCAATTTATTTCCTCACCTGAAAGGGCTGTGTAGAAAAAAAATTAACACACTATTAGTTGAGGAAGACCACAAATTCATGCACAAGAAAATAATTTACAAAACACTACTGTATTTATGAAAAATGTTGAAGGAAAATAAAATACACTTTTATTTAAGAATTTTTAATATAAAAAAAAATGCTAGGAGAGCCTATTAAACACAGTATCACAGCAGAACAAAAGGTCTTATATAATTTAATTTTATTTTATTAATCTGATCTGTCACAATTTCCAGTGCATGCAAATATATAATGTACAGTAATCTCTGGAAGAAAATAGGCTTCTGGAGCTGTAACCAATTTGTAGGTATAAATCATCACCATATGACGTCTGAAAATCATAATTAATTTGTTGGGTTGAACATGTTCAAAGGTCACTTAAAGCAATATGATCTAATTCCACGCGGGCCTTTCTGATGTGGAGGACATTTGCGACTGGCCTCAGGACCCAATAAATCAAAAAATATCAAAGTGGCCATTCTAGCATCTCTGCGTCTCAGCAGATGTGGAATCTGAACCTGTTTGTCATCAATGTACGGAGCTCCCAGGGAAGAACTTTTAATTTAATCCTGGACATTTGCACTGATGATAGTGGGGCTGACCTGCTGGCAGAACAGACATCTTTAATTTCAGGGGTGATTCTTCAATAATTTTATATCTTTCTGGCAAATGTCTGGGAAAAGTCTGGGAATGTGGTACATAAATATAAAATAAATTTAAACAAGAGCATAAAGTAACTTTTTTTTTATCATTTTGAGTTTGCGCTTATTAACTGTATCCAGGCAAACACTCCACGGTCTTAAGACCATGAGTCAGTCATGCTGCAATAGAGATAGCTTTGTGCTGTCTGGTAAGAGACTTCATGCCACTTAAATGTGTTACGACCGAGATTTCGCTTAATTTAACCATGTCTGGCAGCGCCATGAACCACCAATCCATCTTGACTTTTAAGACTGCTCTGACTGCCACCGGTGGTTTTAAGTTCCCAGAGTAAGCGAGTCTGGAATCATTGCCCATATATCTCCCTTTGAAAGTGGATCTTGCACACCCCGGACATCCCCGCTGATCCACATACAAAGCTCACCCACCATTTGCTATTGGCTTGCCTCCTCCAGCTCTAGCAGCTCTGAAAAACCCCTTCAGCCCACCCCACCCCACCCCTTACCCCCACACCTGCCCTCTCCATGTGGCCGCCATGTAGATAAAAAGATTAATTGCCTCAGCGGACCTGCTTACCATTATCCCCTCCACTCCCCTTCTATCTTCGGAGACGTTTCCATCGGGTTTGAAGCAGAACTCCGGGCAGTTCCTAAATATAAACAGTGCAGGTGCCACGAAGGGATGCCTACAGTATTCAATGGCCGCTGGAGGACTGTGGTTGCTGACAACGACAGGGTGACTGATGCCAGAGTTCGGGAGGTCGAGGTTTAGGGTACGTCAGAAAACACTAAGGTCGATGCGTCTCCTCAGCCTTTTGGGGTTACTTAAGCATCATAAGCTGCTTGCTTATTGGGACATTTTCCACGTGACATGAAGAAAAACAGAATTAAAAAGGAATACTGGCAAGCCTAAACTATATTAAATAAAATATAAAGCAATCGAGACTAACCTTTCTACAATAGAGAGCAAAATTGGCCGATTGAAATCCCAGGAGCCCGTATATACCCTACAGTAATGTTCTTATCATGCATTGTTTCATTACGTTCCAAACTATACACATGGACCAAAATGCCAAATTGTATGACATGTATGTCACTGTCAGTCAGGGCATTTGCTAAAAAAAAATCATGTAATGTTCAGGAACAAAACATAAATTGAGAGCTATAAATAATGTTAAGCATGTTTATTGATATGTTATCTCTTTACAGCATTAGACTTATACCTGCTCTCAGTCATTGTCAATACAGCAAGATAGCTCAGTTTTGTACAGCACTTTTGTACGTAGCTCTGGAGAAGAGCGTCTGCTAAATGACTAAAATGTACATTGTAAAATGTAAAATATATGGATGCAACGATTTAGTTTCACTAAACGAATGGTATAACTATCCAGCCTTATGACTGGATAAAGTGTAAAGGTCAGCATTTTCCCGGTCATAAGAGCTCCACACATGAGCATCTCTTGAGAACTAAATAAAAGCAATGAAGTACGGCAGCCTTGTATATTTACAAGCAAGCCGCTCCTCTAGTCCAGTAGCGTGAGGTAGCATGACTGCAAGAGGAGACCTTGGTAACTTAAAACGGAGTTTAATTATTGGTGTGCATTTGGCAGGCTCTTCGGTAACAAAGGGTGCTGAATACTGAGTGTGTCGAGAGAAATGGCACATCGAAATAAGAAGGAACCAACACGAAGAGACCTTTGCTTCAAAGAGTGGGGATGACGGAACAAGACTCCATGAACACGCACAGGCATTATTTTAGATGATGACGCTAAGCGTAAGAGTATGTATGTCTGGCATACAGCAAACACATTCGGTGTAGATGATCTCAGCTGTGAATCGAGCGTATCCCGTATCATTGAAAACCGCCAGAATGGGAACTTCACCGGACTGGACGATCATCACACCTGGCTACGCCGGCTTGCATGGCCGGCGGTGCAGGAGTGCAGGTCGATGGACTTTCGACCAGTGAAGCATGATTTGCTCTGATGAGTCTTCACTCCCCATGCTCTCGACAAATGGACCTGAAGGTGTGAGGCCCGCAGACCATCGAATGCTACAACCTGAATATAAAAGGTTAAGGCAGTTCCACAATGATGTCTGTGTTGTTCTAGCATGGCCCCAGTCTACTCAATCCATTAGGGCATTGATGGAGTTTTTGTTACCGTCCTGAATGATGTTCTGGATCCCATCTATTACCTCTTGCATATTAAGAGTTATGTCGTTTAGAACAACTTTTCTCCTGTCAAGTAGAGACCGTGGATGGTTGTTACACTTTTCACGCTGCTGTATTTCTCAGTCACGATGCACATTATTAGGTTCTAATCAACGCCAAAATGAAGGATTAACGTCCAAGGTATAAATTGATATATTTAATATCCATATAACATATTTTAAAATGATTGAACTAAGGGTTGTGTATCCATTTGTGAAAACCATCTCTGTCAGGGGGCTGGTTGTAACATGATATGGGTTGGTTGCCACAATAGAAGAAACTGAAATTGTAAAAAAATAATAATAAATTGCAAGATTTTTAGCCTTTATTTAATTAAACTCATAAATTGTGAAAACTTTTGATATGCTTTACCAATGTGACAACCAACCCCAAAACCAATGGAACAATTTGCCTCGACCAGACTCCTTTTTCTTTCTTTGACTAGTGACTCAGATTTGGAAACTCCCCTAACCTCAATGTGTTGTGACCGTAACCACAAACAAACAAAAAAATGTCTGCTCTCTGGTAATGACGGCACACACTGTTGTGTTCAATTTACGTCTCAGCTCCTTCTAGATTAAAAGCAATGAGCTCGATGAAAACCAACCCAAGTGACAACCGTCTTATAAACGGGTCATCTTCCAGGAACCTTTTAATCCCCAAATCTAAATAGAGCCAATGGGATCTGTGTAGGTGTAGGACACAGGGGTTTTTCTGCCTCTGTCAATCCTACATGAATTGGTGGAATTAATTGAAAAAATGGTTTAACATGTCTGCAGATTACAGTTTAAGCTGCAACCCTTCGTCTATGCTGAACATGTTGGCCTTACACACTAAACAAGAGCATTTTTAGTTGACTGGCTTTAATATCGAAGCCCAGAAAAGCGATGTGTGTTTGAATAGATGCTTAAATAATACACATTTAATATCTGCAAAGCTATATAATAAAGGGCATTACTTGCTGTGCCCTCAAATTGTTGAGTATCACCATAGTCTCCATAGTCACCACCATTACTCTTTAAGTCTTGTGCAGACAGGGAATATCACAGTGCCTAAATTAATGGGGGCATTTTTTTCATGTCTCCGCCTTACCAGAGACATGAACAGCTCTACCTTTGTCATTTCCTCATGGTGACGATGCTCAGCTGCTAAATGGTCACATACAAGGAGAGGGGAAAACTATGCAATCTGAAATGATCAATGTCACGCTACAGCTGCTGCGCTGTCTAAAATTACACTGCTTTAGCGCTTCTGAAGCGCAGATTGGATTTCATTTCGCAAATAATTTGAGGCCGAGCTTTCCTCAAATGTGTCTGTGTATTTCTCCCACGGGGGAAGAAATACCACAAGGTTTTTTTTTTTTTTTTTTTTTATTGTACCAGTAGACTTTACAAAGCCATATTTAAAAAATAATTTATTGCTTTAAGAAACTCCACATATGCGATATCCACATCCACAATGGCCTGGGAACATGTTTGATAACAGTGAACCCCATCATAATTTACCAGTTGACTCTTAATTGAGATATTTCACTCAACTGGCAAACCCCATTCATCTGCCCAGTTTAAGGAATTTAAAGTATGTTATAGAGCATGAACTGAACAGTTTGACCCAATTATTAGCACTTTTCTGAATTGTTTCAGTGTTTTCTGAGGCTTAAAGGACTGTGATCTTTGTGATAATGGACCGGGCGGGCCCTTCTGACTTCTGGGTTGGTTTTATAACATATTGCAGGATTGCAGAGTATCGTTGTGTCGCTTTGGCTGGCTGAATGCGGACATACGACCATCCTGCCTCAATCACATGCCGTGAATACCAGGGCTGAATCTAAGTGATGAGGCATCTGCAACTCTGTGGCTTTTAAGACAGAGGATTAAAGTTTCAGGTTCCCGCTGACATCAGAAAAGCCTGTTTGATGAAAGAGCCCAGTCCATTCTGAGGGAAAGGCTGAGGAGTCTCACAGTATACATTTCCAGAGTCTTCCTTACCAAAACACAGTAGTGTCACCAGAGTCTTCCTAACTGAAAAACAGTAGTGTTGCCAGAGTCTTCCTTACCGAAACACAGTAGTGTCGCCAGTCTTCCTAACTGAAAAACAGTAGTGTTGCCAGAGTCTTCCTTACTGAAACACAGTAGTGTCGCCAGAGTCTTCTTTACCAAAACACAGTAGTGTCGCCAGAGTCTTCTTTACCAAAACACAGTAGTGTCGCCAGAGTCTTCCTTACCGAAACACAGTAGTGTTGCCAGAGTCTTCTTTACCAAAACACAGTAGTGTCGCCAGAGTCTTCCTAACTGAAAAACAGTAGTGTTGCCAGAGTCTTCCTTACTGAAACACAGTAGTGTCGCCAGAGTCTTCTTTACCAAAACACAGTAGTGTCGCCAGAGTCTTCTTTACCAAAACACAGTAGTGTCGCCAGAGTCTTCCTAACTGAAACACAGTAGTGTTGCCAGAGTCTTCCTTACCGAAACACAGTAGTGTTGCCAGAATCTTCTTTACCAAAACACAGTAGTGTCGCCAGAATTTTCCTAACTGAAACACAGTAGTGTCGCCAGAGTCTTCCTTACCAAAACACAGCATTGTTCCCTGGTACAATTTTTGGTAACATCATATAGAAAAAAATCAATGGATGACATGACCAAGGATACCTTAATTACAAGAAAACATTGAAGCTTAATAGTATTAGTTTCAACATTTTCCCACCTATCGCCTCCATTGGCTCAAATGTTAATGGGGGGAAAAGCAGCTTAATTAAAACGCAGTATTTTCAGGTGTGGAATATACTGTTCATCACAATCATGGCCAGGAGCTGCAGGGTAAGAAAAAGTACCAGTAAACAGTTTTTTTTTTTTTTCTAAAGCGTTGTCATCATTTTCAATGAGTGAATTAACTACGTAAAAGGTTGATATAAAAATTAGTTAACTTTCTGAAACTTTTGAAGGTTAGTCTCCCAATATTGGTGCTGCACACTGGAAGTCTGTTTTAAATGTTACTATTGTGGTTTAAGAAAAAACAATTAATCAGCTAATGGCAAAAAAACTGTTTTAATCAACTGAGAGGACTATTATTGTCTGATTAATATGAGCGTGCTCAGCTTGGAATGCTAAACACAAAAAAACTAATTTATCAAACTTTGTTCCTGCATCGATATGAATTTCCCCAACAATATGTAGTTATGCAATATGTGCCAATGTAGTTGGCACAGTTTGCCTTATCAGTCAATTCTTCCAGCTCCTGTCATCCCATCATTCAATTAAAATTCCTGAAACCCATGTGAACTTGTTCAATCACCCTCTGCTCCCATTCGCCCTGCACCTCCCAACTTGGTTTTCTGTTCCACATATTAACCCCTCAATAACCTGTCTTTGTGAAGTTTTGTCAGTGTTCCTGTTTGGTCTCCCGGTCTCCCGGTCTCCCGGTCTCCCGGTCTCCCGGTCTCCCGGTCTCCCGGTCTCCCGGTCTCCCGGTCTCCCGGTCT
>JAOYSI010029108.1:0-31747 GCA_025775065.1 Hiodon alosoides
TTTCATGTCAATAGCACCTTTGGAAATATATTTACTGAGAAAAATGGTGACGTGTTCAATACTTATTTCACCCGCTGGATATAGTTCTGGTTAAATATAATTGTTGCTTATGTAATTGCTGAGTATGGGGCATCGTCCAGCAGTGAATTCATGATACTTGGTTTGCTTTTTAGCTTCATATATTAAAATATTGAACAGTTTAATAAATTGTACTCAGATTTAGCTGAAAGGTAGCAAATGTAGTTAGATGACACTGACACTTTTTCTCCATTACTTGTTCGCTAATGAGATTCTGACCTTGTATGTTGCTATTTATTTGGAATGCTGCTAACTGGCTCAAACAGCAAAATATGCCAAATGTGTTGAGCTGTACATACCTGCACATAATGTTTTCTCAGCGCAATCTGTTGTGTCCCATGGGGAGATGTGTTTCCATATTGGTTGTGTTCAGAGGACTGAAGTTAACAACTCCTGTGGCAATTGTGCAGTGTTCTTTTATTTATTTAATTCACAAGTGAATTTATATTCACTCAATGGCGTCAGGTGAGATGACCTGTTGCTGATATTTGCCATCGTTTAGATGTAATACAAATCATCACATACAATTCTATGGTAACCAAAATGGAATAGGAATTGATAAATAATTTCCAAGACTTAAACGGCCATTTTTATTGGTTATGGAATAAATTTTCTTGCCAAAAACTTTAAAATGAAAGTCAATTCTGCATCTCTAGTTATGGATAATAACGTTAATTATTTTCAGCAGTTGAATTCAGCTGTAAAGCTTTAAACGCTTTCAAGGAAAGGTCATTTTGAATGTGTTTTGTTAAAAAGTAAGTCATTTGTTGTTTAAGTCACTTCATTTCAAATATGAAGGATTTTGTTTCTGAAGAGGCCGTTTTAAATATTTGGTAGTAACTAATTTCTGATTATTGATTATTTTCTTCTTTTAATATATATTTTTTTTAGAGTCATAAGGTGGCAGTAGTGCGAGAGGATCAGTTGGAAGGTAAGCTGGATAAATAAATCTGTTTATTTGTTTTTCAACCTGGTCTTCCTATTGGCAAAAAAGAAAGGACATGACATGAAACACACGATTTTAAGTTTTGAAATCAAATTTTATTTTATAGATGTGAAGTCGAAGATGGAGTTGACTGTGAGCGTACATGTGTACAGCATTCAGAAAGCAGCACTGAAAGACAGTGGGCCTCTCTACAGCACTGATTATGATGCTGTGAAAGAAAATCTAAAGAACTGTGCCAAGTATGTCTGGATATGGGTTATTTAGTCCTGAACTGGAGACTTGTGAAATGCACCAGAAAGCCCCAAAGGGAAAGGCAGACTAAACAGACTCCCCCTTGTGTTCATGACAGGTACAGCGCTATTCGATGTGCTAGTGCAGCCCCAATCTCCTCAGCAGAAATTAAGCGGGCTCAGGAAATGGCACAAGCCCCTCCACCCGAAACAGAAGGCACTAAATCTGCCCTAAATGGTCATGCTACCTCAGTTTCTGAAGCTGCCAGGAGACAGCCCAAAGGTATAATGGGGATGTTTTTGAACAAGAGCACTTGCAAGGCCCAGGGGGCAAGCAAAGAAGTTAAAATGGAGGTGAATGATGACGCCATGGCTGTAAGTGTGCTCAAAATATTCAACATCAACATCTATGTTTCATACACAGTTTTGTGAGTGAATAAACACTGCAAGTTTTTAAAGAAATGTTTGAAAGGTGTTATTTTGCAGTTATTAACTATTTTTAATTTTCTTATTGTAGATGGAGACATCTAAAAGTAAGCCAAAAGCCAAGTCCAGCAATGTGAGTAACTTTTTTGGGAAGCAAACCGCAAGTGAGTATTAAAAGCTCTTCTGTGCTTCACTTAATTACTGTGATATTTTCTACACTGTGGTAAAGTTAATACAGTTGGTATTGTCATCTCACAAAGGTAAAGCGAACACGACTGGTGAACATCCAGAGAGGGTCATCAAAGAGGAGGCAGGTGTGACTGCAAAGCCTTCAAGCTCACCCCCCAAACCTGTGGTAGACATTAAGGAGGAAGAGCCAACGAGCTCGGATGCAGTCAACAATAAGTCCAAAGTCAGTAGGAGGTGTGTGAAACATCTGCCGTTTCACTTCACACGGCACAGATTCCTCCCAAGCGCTGGCAATTCCGGGGTGGACTGGAGGAAACTCAGAATCTGTTTTTAGTTTTTGCCTGTGAGGCCGCCAACAAGAAAACATTACATGGTTTACTCCTTTATCCTCACATATAACTGCCAGTTCAAGACCAGTCCCTAAAAGTTCTTAATTTTCAGGGAAAATGTTAACCTTTATAGCCAGATAAATCATTGTGTCCTAACTTTCTGCTGCTGCTGTTTGTTAGAAAATGTGGTTAAATTGTCCTAAGGGTGATGATGTGCTTATCAGCAGTAAGATGAAACGCCTTGAGCCCTCTGACAACGAGGATGAGAAGTCTGAGAGTCAGAAGAAAAAACGAAGAAGAATAAAGAAACCCCAGCCTGACAGCAGTGATGATGAAGGTAATGTGAGAAAAGTCTGGCCCAACATTTGGGTGTCGTAATGCTTGGCCAGGATCATTTTAGGGTCAGCGCTGATTTAAGGCTTTTTTTAAAGGTTCAAAACTAATAGTACGGTGTTAGAAAATATAAAACCAAATGATTTGTCGAATGGTCACTTCCCAGTAATACCAGATTCTCCGCCTTCACATGATGTGGAAACGCCAACCCCAAGCCCAGAAAGTCAAGTAAAAGAGCCCGTTTCTCACGCCGAGGCAAGCGCAGATGCTAAATGTTTTACCATAAATAACGTATTTATGGTAAACTATTACGTTTAATTTTTATCTTCAATATTAGTCACAAATGTATCTCCCAAACATAAAGTGAATAAATAATGTGGTTACAGCGGAATTTGGAAGGCAAGAGAAGGAAGAGGAGAAGGGTTCTTAAGCCTCATACTTTTGTAGATGAAGAAGGCTGTATGGGTGAGTCTGTCTTTTTGTTTGTTTTTGGTTCTCACTAGATTTACACTAACATACAAAGTGCAAGTGTTCTTCCTGGAAATGATAAGAAAATATATTTACATTTATTCCGCTCCATATATTTAAACAACTTACTTCTGACACGTCTGGCTTTTGAAACGGGTGCAAGCAGTACTGAGTGCTCTGACATTTTTTGTCTTATTTTCTTGTTTTGTAAAATAAGTCGCAACTAACACTTAAGATGTCATTGGTGTACAGAAAATAATATATTCCATGTTTACTTCTTTTGGGGTAAATATCCAAACTATTTATTTTTGTAACCGCTGTCTATCTCTTTTCATTGATTTATTAATTGCTTCTAGGCCATTCACCTTCATAGACCACCTTCGTGTCTTATCAGTGGATAGCTCATTATCTTCCTTTTTTTTGTAACTTGTGCTGATTCAGTACTATAACTGATCACAGAATGAAGTCTCAGGGATAATCTTCTCCTATGTTAATTATGGTTACTATCTCTTTATATTGGACTTTACTTACAGGCTGTTTCATCAGACCTGTATATAATCTCTGTAGCAAAATCTAGCCTGCGTATCCCTTAGTTGAATTTGAATCCCTACCAAAGGGGATATTATTTTTAAATGGATTTGACCTGAAAACAAACAAGCACAGTTTTCGTGTTTGTGTTCCCAAAGAAGGCATTTTGTTTAAATTATTAATTACAAGCACATTATTCTTGGTGTCTACTTTTTTGTGGTTTTACTATACAAGAGTGCGAGAGGCATTCTGTCAGGGGTCTTCAATTTCAGTGATAAATCTATTAATCACCATGGTCGCTATTGGCGTGCATCGCCTCCACATCCATACTTACGAACAAAAATGCCCAGGGTGCTTTCAAAACTTTGGTGATGTTTTCCGGAAGGATTTTCCAATCTTGAAAGAACATTGTGGTGGCACTGTGGCTCAGCAGTTAGCGCTGGTGCTTCACGGTGCCAGGGTCCTGCTTTTGTGGGTTTTCCTCTCAGTGCTCCAGTTTCCTCCCATTGTCCAAAGACTTGTGAGTTTGGTAGATTGGCGTCTGTAAAATTGCCCCTTTGTGTGTGTGTGTGTATCAGGCCCAGTAATGGACTGCCTTGCACCCTATGCCTGCATTTAGAATTTCATGATAGAATTTCCTAAATGTTTCTTATTGGTTGTTTTTTTTAGGAGTTTTCTAATAAGTTGCTCTGCTGATTTGTTTATTTAGCTGGTATAATGTGGTAGGAATCAGCAATAGACAGCTAGCACTTTAACCTTTGAATGATTCCTACATTTTAATTGTCTGCTTACCAACTGCAAGTAAGATCTGAGAAGGAATATAATTGTCTTGCAGTGACAGAGAAAGGCTATGTAACCGAGTCGTACTCGGAGAGTGAAGATGACTTCAAGGCCAGCAAGCCAAAGGAAGAAGCCCCTCTAAAGAAATCCACAGGGAAGAAAGAGGAGGAAAAGCGAGCACCTGCCGCCAATAAATCTGCAAAACAGGCTTCTATCATGGGCTTCTTCCAGAAAAAGTAGCTACGGATGCCTGTTAAATTGCCATTGAGCCACGGACAATAATAACAAAACAATTCAGATGATGTTTGTAGTAGGTAAATGATACTGAGTGAACTTGAGCTAAGGAAAAATAGCAGGGCCCTAACTTTCCCTTTTACAGAAATGAAGTAATGGTTCTGCTATGAATTGTCACCCTTACCTTCATCTGTGTTACGTTTGTCTCGTGTTTTTCTCGTGGTGACGGATTGCCCATATGAACACAAGACACTGAAATCAATCTGCTGATCGAATGGACCGACAACAATGCTTATAAACTGGGTGAATAACCTAGATTTGTCAGCATTGTGTGGATGCCAGGAACATTTCCTGCAAATACCTGTTGTTTGGTTTTTTGTTTTGTTTTTTTTTCCTTTCTTTTCTCAATACAAAACCCATTGTTAACCTAGTAAACAGTGACTCAAGCAATCAAACAACACATTCAGTAACTGTCTGTGTGGGTTCTTTTCTGCCTTGATGTCAGTGCTGTTTTTTTTTTTTTTTTTTTTTTTTTAAATGTTGTTAAAGAACTTTTTCTAGTGTATCCCAGATAGCTGTTACTTAAGGTCGGTTTTTATTCTCCCCCTTCACTTCGTCTTTGTGTTACATCAGCATTGAACTATTACCGTTGTAATAGGATGAGAGTTTGAATCTTGTACAAGAAAGATGCATTTAGAAGTTAATGTTTGTCGTCCTGTGTAAACGTAAATCTACCAAATAAAAGAAGTCAAAGTCAAAAAGTCTGAATCCAACCTCATCATTAAGTTCGCTGATGACACAACTATAGTGGGCCTCATCAGCGGCAATAACGAAGCCGCATACAGAGAGGAGGTAGAACAACTGGTGAGCTGGTGTCACAACATGATGATGTGACAACTTCTCTAAATGTAGACAAAACAAAAGGGATAGTGGTGGACTTCCGCAGAAGGCAAGCCGACCACCCCCTTTGCTGGTCAGTGGCTCTGAGGTGGAAAGAGTCAGAAGCAGCAGATTCCTTGGTGTGCACATCTCTGACGACCTCACCAGCTCTGTAATAAAGAAGGCACATCGCCTGTACTTCCTGCAGAGACTGAAGAGAGCCAGTCTCCCGCCACCCATTCTCACCACCTTCTACAGAGGAACTGTGGAGAGCGTCCTGACCAGCTGTGCATCACTGTGTGGTTTGGGACTTGCAAAGCACACGAACGCAAGTCCCTGCAACGCATAGTGAGGACAGCTGAAAAGATCATAGGGGTCTCCCTACCGCCCATCCAAGTTATTTTCCAGACATGATGTGTACGCAGAGCCTCTGCCATTATAAAGGACCCCTACCACCACTCACACAGTGTGTTCGTCCCAACCATCTGGCAGGAGGTTCAGCAGTTTCAGGACTCGAACGGCAAGGTTCTGCAACAGCTTCTTCCCCCAAGCTGTCAGAGCCCTGAACACCCTGGTACCAGCCAACATCTCACCCCCATAATCATCTATAGGACTCAAACATACAAATACAAATCTACTGACTATTGCAGTTTATCTGTCTGTCTCTGTCTTTACGATTACACTATTTACTGCTGCTCTATTCACTTGTTACTGTTTTCTGTGTATTGTTACGGTTTTCTGTGTATTTTATTGTGTTGTGTATTATGTTTATTTTATTGTTTATGCACCTTGGTCCGTAGAAATGACATTTCGTTCAGGCGTATACTCGTTTGCGGAAGAACGACAATAAAGCCTTTTTGACTTTTTGAAATAAAGCTTTATTTATAATTGTCTGTTAGGTCCGGTACAAGTTATCCTCGTGATTTCTGTGGATTAAATTTTCCTGGTATAATACAGTTCTCCAAATGAATATCATATGGGCTAAGGCTAGTCCTTTCAGGAGCCTACCAGTTACCCAGAAGATTTGTCACAAAAATCTAAATTTATTAACAGAAAAAGAGAATTTTTTTCTCCTAACCATGTCTGTTCCAGACGTCATTATTTGTCCACTAGCATTTGAAAAAAATTAGTTGTGACTCACTAATTATGCACCCACTGTTGACTATATATATATATATATATATATATATATGCCAATTATAAGATGCCAGCCTTTAGTATAGTCTCCTCAAAATAAATTATTTTTGTTTAGAAAGTATAGAACCTGGTCAGCCAAAACAAAGCTACATACACCGATACATATTTCTATATATATTTTTAAAAGGTTTTTAATGCTTTAACGTGGTGTAGCATATTTGACCTCCAGACTGTATCCACCTAATTTACAATATTTAAAAACCTTTCTTAAATAAAACACTTTCTTTTCTCAAACTATATTTTTTCCCCCATGCACTTTTTTTCTTTCTACACATTTTATGTATTTTGGGGTACCTCTATAAAGAAGAGCGAAGACTAGATTATCTTCTTTTGTATTTGATCTGGTGTCTTCTCACCATAGTTACTGTATTCTGAGCACTCGATGTGACTTGCTTGGGCCAATGCTTTCATGTGAACAATCTCGTACTTTTTCTTCATGTCCCTCAGCAAAGTTAAGGCTTCTTCGTATTCCTTCTTGTAGATGTCTTTGTCTTTAAGAACTTTATCTGTGCATATAAAATAAGCATGCCCTTGTTATGGCTTATTTTCCATATTTTTGCTTTCAATAACACTTTAAACAATTTAATGGTAAGTTTATACTGTGTAACAGGAGTCCTTTACTTTGCTGAATAATGGTAAAAAAGCAGCCAGTTTCTGTAATTCATCTCTGGAACAAATCAACTATAAATTAAACATGTTACCTACTCCGAACCAAAAACGACCTACTGAATCTAATTTTTACAATGCATGGTATAAAAACATGCAAAAGTGGAACATTACCCAAGGGCACTTCATTTAATGTTTTTCTGTCTTTCATTTGGATCAGAAAATCTTCAATCTTCTCTCGTTTTAGCTTCCTTGGTTTTGTTTCAGGTAGTTTTGTTCTCTGCAAAGTGAAATGTATTATTCTAACTGCTCATTACCGATAGACCTTGAAAGGAAAAACAATACATTCCCAAGCCACTGTTATTCAAGTATTTACAATTCAGCACTTTCAGTGTCTTACCCTTTTGTCCTTTTCTGTGTATGGTTTCTGAAGCTGATCAAGATTAGCTTTGGAATCTCTGTAAATGAGAAGATTCTTGAGTGCTTGTTCCAATACTCTGACTGTTTGCTGGATTCCTGGTGAGACAGAGAGTAAACCTTGCAAGAACTTATAAGCTTAGATATTTCTTGGCTAACATTATATCTTCAATTTATTATTTAAAAAAATTACAAAATCTTATTTGGAGTGGAACTTGTTCTCACCGGCAGGCAGGAACATTTCAGGGTCTGGTTTTGCATCCAGCAGTATTTCATAGCCTCTGAATTTTTTGGGAACCAAATCTTTTTTTTCTGGTTCTTTCTCCTCGGATTTCTCATATGCCTCAGATTCATTTAGATAATCCACCTAATGTGGGAAAACATTTATGTAAATCAATCGTTTATTTATATAGCCCTTTACAGCAACCAGCAGGTATCCAAAGTGCTTTACAAAAAAAAAAAAACATACAGTAAAATCAGAAAAGAAAAGGTCAGTTTGGTCTTTGAGTTATAAACGTATTTATCTTGAGTATACACAAAACATGTTACATGATGTTTTGCCTTAACCTTAACCTTAATGACGCAAAAATAGAAACATACACATGCAACTCACCTGTGTCATGAAAGTTTCTCCATTCTGGTTGTTAAGATCTGAAGTGTTTGTTCCTTCCTTCTCTAAAGCTGCTATCCCATTGCCAGCCACGGACACCTTGGCTGTCTCGGTTTTCACAGTGCTTGTTTGAGAGGAAAAGTCGGAAGGCTGGAGTGCCTTACGCTCTGGGGGAAATGGAGTCTTATTGAAATCTTTAGCATTGTTCTCCACAGGTGATGCATGGCCTTCAGGAGAAACATCACCAGAAGCCTCCAAAAACAAAGGCACTTTTGGAACTTTTGGAATGTGCGATTTTATCTAATCGGTCAAAAGAAAATCATAGTTAACTAGTGACATTAATTTTATTATATTTTGGTCAAACAGGCAATATATGTTTACATAGTTACTATCAAGGATTTATCTTTGTTTTTCGTTATTAACAGATATATGTAATCTCATCTGATAATCTTCAGACAACACCCAATAGAATGAATAGGGAAAAATAATTAACTTCAGTTTCAATAGTTCTGATTCAAAAAATTACAAGCTAAAATAAATTACTGAAAGATAAAAGACAAACATCTCTGCACTGGAAAAAAAAAAAATATTTTAAAGATTTCCTTTTAATCTGGACACGTTTCCTTGTTTTGGCCGTACAGTTTTCATGCTCCGATTTCCAGGTTTCACGCCTTTACTTGTTACGCCATGTGTAATGAGTGAGGATACAGCTCATAGAGAATAAGAGTTTTTTTTTAGGCCCAGTGCATTTAGAAATCTCTTACCTTTCGTTTCGGATTGACTGGAAGCACAATATGTGGCTTTACAGATTTGGTCTTCTTCCGATTGATTTTAATACCTAGCCTGTCCTGAAGGAAGGTGGTCAGCATCGGAGGGTCACCTGAAATGGGATGCACAGAAACATGTCACTTTAAGTATGTGGAATAATCCAACACAAAAACATACAGTTTTACAACTTTATTTTATTACTTGCATACATTTTGGTCACAAGATATCATAAAAATTAAAAAAAGGAATCATTACTCATTTACCGACAGGGTGAGAGTCGTATATTTTGAGTATACAATAAAGTAAGAGAGTGGTTTTTAACCTACCACTTTTCTCTGTGGTGAGTGGATTTGAATGAATCACAAGCTCACTGAGTGAAGGAAAGAGAGCCACAGCAAGCAAAGCCTCTTCTGCTGCAATCTGGAGGGAATATCAAGAAACAAATATTTTCATTGACTCGTAGTCTTCTCCTCTGGAATCCGATGCTGCTTCTGAATGCACAGACCTTATTGTTGGCCAAATTCAGGAACCGAAGTTCTGGAAGGGGCAGGTGAAGCTCTGCTGTAAATTCCCCCCTGTCCATCATTTGGGGAGGTGAGCACATCTCCAGGCTACATTGCTATGAGAGCAGATAGAATTTAATAAATTGCATTTTTATTTCACAATGAATACAATTTAAATGACAATTGAAAGGCGTATACACTCAGTGGTCAGTTTATTAGGAACACCCATCTAGTACTGTTCCCCACCTAGTTCCAACCGCCCTCTGCCTCCGGAACAGCCTGAACAGTGCATGTATTCTACAAGGTGATCCATTTGAATGGGGTGGTGTAAACTGGCCACTGAGTGTATAGTTAAATGCAACTGAAGCATGAAGTAAAGATTATTATAAGAAAATAAATTATAGAAAAAGTTAAAAAATAATTTGGATTAAGTTATTTATATAGCTGCAAATGCATTATACCAGACCTTGATGTCACTCTCAACTTGCTCCTGCTGTGTACATCGACAATTAGGATAATCTAGATTCGAGACATTAAAAGAGAAAGCTTCATTCGAAGAATGGCAATACATATAGTAATCCAATCGTCATTTATAGACAACTCAAAATACATTTCAAGATATCTTAAATTGAATTGCAGATATCTCAAATTGAGATATCACAAATGGCCTTCCTGTCTAATTATGGACATCTCAAATTGCATTTAAGATATCTCAAATTAAACAGAGTCAATATCTGGAATTTAATTTAAGATATCACAAATTAAGCAGGAAGGGAATTTTAAATATCTTGAATTGCATTTCAAATATATTTAATGCAATTTGAGATTTATTGAAATATCTTTAAATGAAAATTTGACTTGCCATATACTATAGACATACAATTGACATTTTGTAGTACCAACCCATGTTCTCCACAGATTTTTCCTTTGTGGCCCGTGTCTCTGGGGATAAGACAGGGTCTTTCCCAAGTGCCAATACATCACTGTGCGGTTCACTGAAGATCGGCAGATTCTCTATGTCTCTCTGCTGAAGGTAAGGTACCCCTGTGATGCAGTTTCCCTGGAGGTTTAAATGCTGTAATCTATAATTGAGAAGTCAATTGGTATTTTCAGCTTTCACTATATGTATGCATTTGATATATAACACACTGATATTTTCCAACATCCCTTGGTCCAGACTTGCATATACCTTCCTTTATCCATCAAGCACAGTACCTGTCACAACCGCAAATTACTTTGCATCTGGAACTTCAACGTGTTGGCCTTAGCCCACTAGCTTGGCTAACAAATTACGATCTTCAAAGAAAATACATTATCAATGAGCATTTCATACATTGACTATCCTGCCAACTGCAAACAAACTATTTACAGACAGTAAGACATATCATGTTTTGCCCTGAGATTTTTAACCACTTCATTCTTTTCATGTGTTCACTGATGTTCACGTTTTTTAAACAATAAATAATGTGCATGTTCTATGCCTAATTGTAACGGACAAACTGACCTTTTCAGATTAGCGAGGCTTGTGAAAGTTCCAGGAGAGGACAGTTGATTGTCATCTAACATCAAAACTTCAAGGACACAAAAGGGTTCATCCTGCGCAAATGCCCTGTTCAAAGGGATTTAAAGGTCAACTCTGAAAATGTTACATATACTGAAAAAAAATAATTTAATTAATAGTGCTCTTGACCCCTTAGAAATATACAGTAATATAGACTAAAATTGTATGATTTCTGAGATCTGTGTATTGCTATTTCACACCAATCAATTAATCAATGTATTTTTTTATAGGACTTTTGACAACAATTTCTGGGCATAGAACATCTGCTTCAAAATTATGGCAGGGCAAATGGAAGGAATTTTATTAGCATTGACAAAGCTGTGGAGCCATAGATTCTTCAATCAATGTATGCAAATCACTGCTTTTAATATTTTAAAAAACATACGTAATATGTAACACTCTTAAAACAACCGTGTTTAATGGTTGAAAATGAAAGATGAATTTACGATCGAGAGCTATGATGTGGGACCACCATGTTGGCTGGGAGCGTCTGTAGTCGGTTCCCTGTTAGATGAAGGACTTTTAGACACGGAAGCTGGCCAATGGACAATATATCCTCACTCGATAAGTTGTTGTAGGACAGGTCCAGCATCTGTAACATTCAGAATAATTCATTTATGGTAGTCACTAACAAAACAGCTCAACACACTTCTAGTTCTGCTGTCTAGCAGCCTTTTACAAGATATACTGGATTTTGTTTGTTTTTAAAAAAACGATAGTCAGTCTTTACCTCTAAGTGAGGAAAGCCCCCTGCATTTACATCCAGGTTGCAAAGGCCATTCAGAGACAGCTCCAGTTCTCTTAATACAGGGAACCTACTGAAAGGTTCTAAAGCAATAACGTGACATTTTAATATGTATATATGTATATAAGACCACAGGACCAACTTAACGCATGTGTATCTATTAAGTACATTACTATCATCTCTATTATTAGTGATAATCATAATTTATAAATGCACAACATACATTTGTGTACCCTCTTTTTACTGAGGCAGAAAACATACCTAAAGTCAATGAATTATCAGAGGCATTGATGTAAGCAACATTATCAAACTCTTCCAAATCTTCTGCCTTGGCCTGTTAAAGGGAAACAACCACTGTAATCTGTTTATAGTTATTTAAACACAGTCAAACCAGTTGCCAGAACCAAAAGTCATAGTATGGCTTTCTCTCCTGCTGGTCAAGTTTGTTAATGTGTGGATAGGAGTTTAAAATAAATTTAAGAGTAAAGGTAAGAAATTAGTATTCATCTCATTCATGTGTGCTTATTGGTAACCAGTGATGCTCACTGTAACTATCTGCGCTACAGTGCCTAGTTTTTAGTTAGATACCAAATCAATTCTTACCGAGTGGAGTTTCTGCTCACTAATGTCAACAGAGCACAACTCAGATGGCTTGTCCACAGAATGTAACGTCATCTGAAAAATAACAATTCATTTTTGGGAAAACGTATTTTCTGGAAAAAGAGTAATAGGCGACACTGCATTTAACTAGAATTGCCTATTTAATTCCATCTGTAAAAGTTTCTAAACTGAAATATGGCATAACATGTTAGTCTTTTTGGATAGGAAGCATCTACTAGAACATCAAAGTTAACCATATACAAATAAAATGGTTCTTAAATACTTTTGGGTACAATTGGGTAAACACATTAAATAAAACAATAATTGTTATTATAAAATAATTTAATAAAGTTGGAAAAATATTGGAATATTGGAAAGTATTGGAATATCGCATATTGAGGGAGAAAGAGTTGCACAACAGATCAATTTATTTCTACTTACCAGTAAACACCTATCCAAGATGTCACCCCCAATGTTTGAAGAATTCTGAATCTTTGTGCTATTTGAAACAGCTGGTTGTTCTTTCTGGTTATGCTTTCCTTCTGTTTTTTTACTCTTTAATCTTCTGTATTTCTGTTCAACAGCGTTCCTGTGAGTCACAAGCCAATGTCCTGCTCCTTTAAAAAATTAATTAATCTAATTAAATTTTAAAACTGTTTTTTTTTTCTGCACAGTATTATCAATTACAAATTCAATATGCTTAAATAGGTTTGTGAATTGTATGCAAACCTATAGCTCCATTTATTAATTATCTCTCTATTAAAATAAATGCCACGTACCTTCCTTGTTTTGCTGAAAGAATGACCTTACAGGAAAACAATTTGAAGGGTAATTTTCTCCATCATCCAACTTGTAGACTCCCACAGTGGCCATTGCGACTGACAATGAGTTCGTTTAGAATTATACGAATCACATTTATTTTGCAATTAAATAAAAAAATTATCTGAAACAACATATCCAACATATACATATATATGGAAAAGCAGTAGTTTTTGGAACTACCGACATTCTTATCAACTCGTCGTAACTAATCATGTTTAGCTCGCATATACTGTTGCTACTAGACTCACCTTCTTCAAGCGTTTCTTGTAAATTCATCAAAACACTTCCCGAATGATGGCTAAATTTCAATTTAAAAAGTCGCTACCTTGATTGCGTGGAAATGTGCTCTTCAAGGGAACTGTACCATAGCAACATGGAACACACAGTTGGTTTGGAACTTGTAGTTTAAAACTGCATAAAACCCAATACAAGTCACGGGGATATGAGGCTCTTTCACTTTGCGTTGGCATTAAGCTAAACCAATTACATTGCTCGTGGTCAATGCGGACAAAAATGACTTCGACCGCGAAACGGAAGGAGAGAATTTGGCTAAGTCACTATTCAAAGTCTATTCACTGAAAGGTAAGCGGTATCCGAATTCAGTTGGGTTTGCAATATGCGAGGTATTTCTAATTCGTGTTAAGTTAGCAGCTGTCACAGAATCGCGTAGAAATTAGTACATTACGTACTGGTAGCTTGCACAGATGTCGTCTTGTCCATCCACGGTAGAATCAAAATTATTTCGCAATTTTGTTAATTAACTATAATTTAGGTTGTTTTTTTTTTACTGTCAATAAAGTGCATGAATAGAAAGCTAGTTAGCCATCTATTCCGTTAAAATGTTTTGTGTTATATGAACTGGTTTATTTCCGTGTACATACGTGTATACACCGTTACTCTGTAGTGGCTGTAGTAAATATTCAACAATGTAAGAAATGGAAAGACATTTTAAATGTAATGATGGCGGAGAAATAGACCGATAAGGTTTTGGCCTGGCAGTAAATGTTCGTTTCCATAAGGGAGGAACAAAACCTCTTTTTTTCCCATTGCTTCAGTAAATATCCAGCTGTATAAGTGTAAGAACATATAATTTAGCATGAAATACACTAAATTTGTGCAGACTGACCAATTTCTTAACTGCTTCCGTTTTATAGAGATTAATCTATCAGAGGTGCGATCATCATTCAAAATCGTCAGACAGAAACGGGGGTAAGGAAGAGCTGCTTTGTATATTTCTTTGTCAGAAAACTTCCGAGAAAGATTATGTGCTTGGGATACAAAAATAAAATACATTTTTACAAACATTTAAAAGTTTTTGATTTTCAGTTAATGACAGACTGCATTTGCTGAAGGAATAGATATTTTTAAAAAAACAAGGGACAACTAGGTCTAGTCTAATGTAAGCAAGCTTTCCTTGTTTTTATTTTACTTTATTTTATGTAGCCAGAGATAATTTAAAAGCTTAGAAAAGACAGCTGCCAATATCGACCATTCTTCAAAAAGGAAATCTTCTTTGAGTTCTTTGAGAGAGAAAGGAGAATTAAAGTTGTAGTGATCTTGAAGCCCTGCTAAGAGGCCTTTAAGTGATGCAGTAACTTTGCTTCCATTGGCATGGGAGACCAGAGTTCGAAGTATCGCTGATGCCGGAATTACACTAAGGATGTTACGATATTTAATGCAACTCATAGGCACTATTAATGGAGAATGAAACAGACCTGAAACATGCAACAAAAATAAATGGAAAAGTGAAGACAATCAGTATAAAGTATATAATGTTTTTTTACATTCATAAGAATTTGTTGAGGGATGCGTACTATGTTTTTCATGTTCCAGCGTGAGATGATTGTCCATTGTGTATTATGTTTTGCAAACGTTCATGCGTCATGTTGTGTGACTGTCGCAGCCACATGTTTCTTGCTTACTGTTTGCAGGTGCATCATTCAAAATGGGTGACGCAACATCATTAACTTGTTTAAACCAACCCCAAAAGACAATCTTGTTCAAGCAAGAACAGACAGGCGGAATAACTTACAGAATCCCGGCTCTTATCTACATTAAAGAAGATCAAACATTTTTAGCCTTTGCAGAGAAGCGTTCTACCCCATCTGATACTGACGCGGAAATTCTAGTGATGCGGAAAGGAACACTGAAGAACGGGTCAGTTCAGGTAATGGCAAAATATTACTTTGTGTTCCTATTGGACCGACAGGGCTGAATCCTTTTGATTCACCATGGGTTTGTGGTGGTTTGTGGCCATGACTTTTTTTGATGTTTAATCATCGTTTCATGTTTCACTAAAGCCAATCCTAATGCTTCAAAATGTTTTCAGTGGTCGCCTTTACAGGAGCTGGATTCCGCAAGTCTGCCGAACCACCGCACCATGAACCCTTGTCCCGTATATGAGATAAACTCAAAAACGCTCTTCCTATTTTTCATTTGTGTTCAGAGGAATGTATCAGAGCACCGTCAGCTAATCACTGGGAGAAACGCTGCCAGGCTTTGTTACGTCTACACAAAAGACACAGGGCATAGTTGGAGTGAAGTCAAAGACCTGACCGAGGCAGTGATCGGAGAAGCGGTCAGAGACTGGGCCACTTTTGCTGTGGGACCAGGACATGGTATTCAGATGAAGAGTGGGAAGTTGATCATTCCAGCCCACGCCTACTACAACTGCTGCAGGTGCTTCTGCTTTCCTTTGCCGCGGCCAGTCCGGCCTCGGGCCTTTTACTTCTATAGCAACGACAACGGCAAGACATGGCTCGTCAGCCGTGTGGTCCAAGCCAAATCCAGTGAGTGTGAAATGGCTGAGATTATTGACTCTGAATTGAGAAGTCACATCTACTGCAATGCCCGAAGCACCTGTGGTTACAGAGTGGAGGCTCTGGGTGAGAGTGATGGAACTGACTTTGACAAGCCCCATTTTGCTCCAGGTCTGGTTGAACCGCCTCATGGGTGCCAAGGTAGTGTTATAAGCTTCCCTGCATCTGAATCGGTCTCTGAGGGCCAAAGGGATGAAAATAATATGGATTGTAGGCTTCCACTGTCCTCCAATACAAATACTTGGCTGCTGTTTTCTCACCCTACCAACAAGAGGAAGAGGATAGATCTGGGTTTGTACCTTAACCGGGATCCTCTGAAGTCTGGCTGGGACCATCTCTGGGTCGTTCACCGTGGCCCCAGTGGTTACTCTGACTTGGCTTACTGCGAAGGGGAGGGGCGGTTTTCTTGCCTACTGGAATGTGGAATTAAGAGTGAGCTTGAGGCCATAGCGTTTATGTATTTCCGTCTCAGTGATGTAATGGAGACAGTAGATGAGAAAGACATACTAGATTCAGCAGCACCTCAGTAACTGTTGTCAGTGTTGGTTAAAAAAGTCATTTATTTTTAATGACCTGTGTATACATAATCTTTTACTATCAATATAAAAAAATATATATTGTCAGATATTATTTTCTGTTTTGTTAAAAAAAAAAAGTTTTTAACTTAATTTAATATTTTAGTCTGCTTTTACTGTCCCGTTTAGATAGTTGCTTGGCAATCTAACAAAATATAAATCAAGTGACTGATCTCAGACAATTTCTCTAGACAAGATTTTCTTTTTAGAAAATGTTTATTTTTCCACTAACATTTGTCATCATGCCCCTGTGGTCTTCTGTTTGTAACTAATTACAAACAATAGCAAAAGGAGGGATTTTTTTCACCATTGTCCCACTGGAGAGGCCACCAAAGCTTAGGTAAAAGTACGATTTAACAAACATCATATCGGTCCAAATAAAGTAGTCAATATGGAGTGAAATTAGGCTGCTCACAACTGATTTCCTAGTGCAAAAATGGTGGAGATTTTAATTTTTTTATTTATCAATTTGTTTCGAATTTTTCTTTCTGAATTGTCTTAATAAGCCTGGGGTCTTTCATCAGGTAATATTGATGTATCTTTATCAACATTACAACGCTACTGCTTCTAATTTTGGCTGAGACACCTAGAATATGCTGAGACATATCCTATGTTTTGAAAATTCAGAATTGTATTAATTTTTTCCAGTTTGCACAGTAAATAAAAAAAATTCCCGTTTCCTTCATTGTGTCATCTAAATCGAAGGATATTAAAGAACTTACATGATGTGTACTGTAAGTATTATATGTACTTTACCCTCCAATGCTATTAATCATATATAATCACCCTTGATTATATAATCTAATCCATTTGCAAAATATTCAGGACTTGAAGCACAAGAAGCGAAGATAAAGAAAGATAGCTTTATTGCACACGTTCATTGAATACTCTTTTTGTTTAGTTTTCATAGAAAAAGGTTAAACACAAGCATTTGCAAATAGACATAACTTTAAAAAAAATGTTCACGAATCCCCTTTGTAAGCTTGTTGGCCTATATTTTTCCGTTAGTTTTTTTAAGCATTTAATGCTTTTAAAAAAATGTATTTCAAGATCGTGAAGAGTTGAAACCCAAAACAAGCAGTTACTTCAAAATAAACAATTCAGAAAGAAGAATAAAACTTAAAAGGTTTAAAAGATGAGGGAACGCAGTATGCCAATTAACGCTATGTATTCATGGCCGGTGCCCCATTCCGATAATTTTTATTTTTTATTTTTTAAGTTTCCATTTCTGGATATCAGATCTCAAACTTCTGGAAATGAAGAAAATAGCTTTATACAAAACAGTTTTTCATACATAGAAGCTATTAGTAGCTTGTAGTAAATAACGACAAGAGATGGGTAGAGTTGGAGGGCAAAATATTAGGGGCCAAGGAAAAGGGGAGGGGTCATTTTCTGTGACTCAGCTGAATATACACATATTTCCTGTTGATTAATTAGAACAAAGATGTCCCCGATTGTGATTTACATTAAACTAATCTGAAGGGCAAAATTAAATAAATAAATATCGCCCATCATATATATGTAAAAAAGAAAAGAATTTACAATAAGAATATATATTAACAAGACAACCCAACGTCTTTCCACTTAGTTTGGAAGCATTTGGGGTGATTAGACTGCTTCAGATTAAGGAATGGATAAGCCCAACCATGTTTGTCATAGATACAAATCTCCTATGCAGTTGCAGTGGGGCTGCTTTGAATAGTAATTTATGACGCCCTTGTTGTTTCACCTTACTGTTCCTACATGGCCACATTCCATTTACCCCTGGGCCTACTATTAAAAAGCTGACCATACCTGTCAGTCCATTCCATAGAATACTAATTAATAGGCTTTTCTACTACTTAGTTGGAAGCAATTTGGGTTTACTGACCATTTGGTCTGCTTTCCTATTGTTGTTCTTCATCACCTTCCTCTTCTTCACCTCCATGCATGTAATTGACACATTAATTGTCTCTAATTAAAAAAATGATAATATAATTTTACCATAATCTGTGTTTAATCCTGTTTAATAGAGGTGTATCGTCTCTGTTGTAGTCCAGGCAGCAAGAAGCAAGGACAGACCTCCCTCAAAAGTACTGAGGCTACTGAACTACTCAGCTCTTAACTGGTTGCTTTACTCTATATGTGTCTACTATTATGTCATTTTTTCCAGGAGTTCTCTCCACTTCCTCAGGGGTTGAGGAATAATTTCCAATTTTCTGATTTGTCAGATTTTACGATTTCCCCTGGAAAATGCAATCTGTTCAGTGCTATGTGACAAATTATGTTTGTAAGAATGCGCTATGATATTTGATTTATTGATTTATTTATTTTGACATTTTTAATTGAAATATTTACTGAATTGTTTAAGTTGTTCTTGTGGCGTTAATACTGTTTTTTGTGAGAAAAAAGAGAAAGCAGAAGTAATTGTATATATGATACCAACAGCTTCAATAGGAGTCGGTGTTGAAATAAAATATCTGTAGAACAGAAGCATAAATGCTTGGGTAAAATTGAAACCCATCTGACTCTGTTAACATACATAAACCCCATCCATTCCAAATTATATTCAATATAGTTTAAGTTCTATAAAATACCTCTAGAGCTGAGAGATAATAGGTTGAGAGGTAAAAATAAAAAATGCATTTAAACAATGATAATTAAGTTAGGAGGAGAGACTGTGAGGCAGCTACAGCGAAGCTGGATGGGATGTTTGTAGTTTTTAATGTGTAAGTGTATATGAGCATAATGGATATTCTGTTTAATCCTCAATAAAGAGGATGCTCGCTTTATTATTCTCATATCACCCTCCACTGCTCTCTCCCCAGTTGTATCAACTGCGGCTCCCTTACACTTTGGAAGCTCCAGACTTTTTTGTTTTGTTTTTGTTTGTTAAATGTCATTAGAAAAAGCTTTTAATTCATAAAGCTTTTTCCAGAACTTTCCCTGTACCTTAAGTGAGCTGCTGCTGTTTTGCCTGTAATTATCAATGCTTTTACTTTTGGGTCACCAGGCAAATCTAAATTATGACCTCAATCAAACAGTTAAAAGCTGAGGTAGAACAAAAACCCACACACCCTGTGAAACTTGAAGACTAGGTCTGCTCATCCCTCGCTTTAGAGGGATAGAAATAAACTATTTTTTAAAGCCTAAAACTAATGGACAGCTTCATAGGCATTCAGATGTCAAATAGGTGACATTTCCAAACTTGTTATTAAAAAACACGAGCGAGAGGGAATATTTTCTGTTTAAATTCTTATGTCAGCAAGCAAGAAAAAGGGGAAGAGAAAGAAGACAGATAATGAAGAGGGTATTCTGAAGGTAGCCGAAGAGTGATACTACACTTGGTAGGGAAAAGGGAGGGAATAAGGATATAATAATAAAACAGTGAGGAGAGGGTAGCGCTGTAAAGTGTTCCCAGTAAAAGTGTAGAAATAGACAACTCCCAGTGTTTATGACACACCCAGGTAGCTTGAGCATACTATACGAGTGTGTAGGACTTAGAGTAGGCTCCTGCCCCTTGCTTCTGCAGTTTCCCCAGACCAGCAGAGCTATTCTCCAGCAAGGAGTCTCTAGAGCCACCTATTTTGGTGGCAGAAGTGGGATTGTTGTGAAAGTTAGCACTAGGTACCAACATGGCGGCAGTAGTTGCTCCTGAAGCACTGGAGCCTGAAGATTTGGGCATGGTGAGAGTCCTTTGTGGAAGAGTGGCATTTCCTGAGTCTCCCCCTAATCCTGCTCCACTCCCGAGTACCGCTTGTCCCAGTGTGAGGGCCTGTTTCTTGACTGAGTCCAAGGTGTGGCGGACCTGTGTGTGATAGGCCCGTGTAGCCAGGTTGCGAATGGAAGCCTCTCGCGGGGGCACTATGGGGCAAGGCTCATGGAGCTGTGACTGTTTACGGAAAAAAGGGTCTGACTTCATGAAGAGAGGAAGGTTGCAGTAGTCACCTGCAGCAAAATAACATAAAATAGAGTCACTATTAATTTAGAGATAATAAGGCCTAATAAGCATAAAGGCATTTTATGTAAAATCAACTTTTCAGGAATTTCCCATTTCTGCACTCACTCTTGTTGGCACGATGGGGAATGGGCACAGCCACATTCTTGCCGCGGTCATAGTCCTGTGGCTTGGGCGGGGATGCGGTAAATCTACAGATGCCAGGCTCGGAAGGCGTGCTCATGGAGGTAATGCTGCCTGCGTTGTCATTGGTGCCAGTGGTCATCTGATCAGAGGAGCTGTCAGAGATGAAGCACTCCGTGATCTCAAACTTGGCATGCTGCAGGTGCTCCTCCAACTTGGCGTGCTCATAGGCTCGGGCAAGCTCTTCATAGGTGGAGGAGGCGCTCTCCGTCGATACCATGCTATTGCGCCCCTTGTCTGTTATGAGAATAGAAAAATGAATCAGAGTTAGACCTTTTGTCGTAATTCTTTGATAGACACATAGTTTAGATGCCATTATAATATTCCAATAACAAACCAATAGACTGATATCATCATTGAACATTACAGACTGTACTTTTCTGGTTTTACACGTGCCTGCTTAGAAAAGACGACATTTAGAGATGGGAGATTCATCCTATTATCACATTTTGTTAATTTCCAGCAGAAAAATAAGAATCAAAGTTAATAAGACAGCAATGATTTAAATGTGTTTGCAGGATTTGTAAACTGCAGTGCTACATAGGGCAGTACCTGAGGAGCACAATAGATAGGGTTAGAGTTAGAACATTTTTGTATTGACTTTGCCTCATGAGTGGCTCAGCTGGTAAAGGCGCTTGCCCAAGTACAGACAGAGCCGTATGAGCTGGAGTTTATAACTGGCGGGGCTGAGGTGATTTAATCAGCAGGGATTCTCCTGGCTTCTTGCTCACCAGTGTCCCCTATCAGCTTCCCAGGCGTATGCAGAGGAGACTATGTGTGGTAAAAAGATTTGTGGCAAAGAGTTGGATGGATTAGCATGATTGGGTTGAAAAATTGAAAATTGATTGGCGATTCCAAATAAAATAGAATTTTTAAAAGTTTGTGTGTGGTGAAATCGTGTTATTCAAACCTAAATTTCTCCCTGTAACGGTGTGCTATATCTCCAGAATCTGGCAACATGGCATGGTTTGAAGACTGCATTTTTGTGTGCAGATATGCAGGTACGTCAGTCAATGTGCTCACCGGTGTCTTGCGAAAGGCTGGCGCTGTAGCTGTCGCTCTCCGTGACAGCGATGCCGTGCTGGGAATCCACGGTGCGCCAGTTGGACCCAAGAGTCTGGGAAGGGGTGGAGGCCTGACACTGACCTGGTCTGGTCAACGTCCACTGGCTGGAGTAACGGTTACGTGTGCTGTGGGCTGACTTCACACTCTTCCGAGACACAGGGTCTTTAAAAAGGTTTGGATGGGAAACAAAATTGTAGAACTAATCAATAATAATTAATAATATGGATACTGTTGTTGCAATGTGCAATGTGAAACTAATAAACTTTTAGTGTTCAAACATTTATAATAATCCACAAACTCACAAACATATGTAGTAATAACCAATATTAAGATGATTAGTAGTTAGGCCGTAAATAATAATATCAATATGAAAACCTGAAAAAGATCTTTACCATTTACCAGATCTTAAGTTTAAATGTTGAGTGGGTTAAGGGACAAAAGAGCAGTGAATTGGATCACATAGCCTGTCAGAGCTTACCTGCTCTAGGTCAACCGTCGACATGAACAGTCCACATAAATTTCTTCATTTCGACTACCAAGGCACTAGAAGTATTTTCTTACAATAATGCAAACTAAGACTGCAGTAGACAATTTCTTCCAACAATTCCCTTCATTCAACTTAATCTCCCTAATGAATTAACACAACTCGCAATCAAAAAACCAGTTTAAGCTCATTTAAATTCTTTTAAACTCCTGTTTTTGCATGCATGAGCTAGATTTATTAAGTACTAAAATATATTATGTCTAAGGAAGAAATTATACTTCCATGCTTAACTAAGAGTATAGACAATACTCATAATATATGACAATATGTGGCAGGGCACAGGAAGGAAGGTCTTTGTCAACATGCACAAAGCGAGACTCTTGGTCCCTCTGGTGGACAAGGGAATGATCAGTGCATGAATCCAAATGCGGCCTTTTGCCATTGGCCAGTGAGAAGTAAGACCTATGCAAGCGGCTGTAACTCTGCCTATAAGTGGACCAGACAGGAGAGAGCTGGAGGCAGATAATCAGTGCTTGTCAGCGCTCATCATCTCCTGCATATAATACCTGCAAGAATCATTGGTCCTAAGGCTTCTACCTTAAAAAAAATTGCCATAGCAAAAAAAGCCATAGCAAACAAATAATAGACACTCCAGGTCCTACAGTAGATCTGTGGCACATTTTTTCCTTTCTCTAGATCCTCAGGCATGTAGCATTTTCGGTGTTCTAATACAATTCTGGCTGGACTTTCTGTATACGTCTTCTTGAATCTGCTTACTTTCCTTACTGTCCACCCTTCTGACCTCAACAGATAAAAATCTGATAGACGGTTTCTTTTTACCTTTACTTTTAATCACTCAGCAATTACAAATACTTACAATCCAATCTTCTAATTTTTATACTTTTATTTTATGTCTTTTTTTCGCCATTCCGGGCTACCCCTTGAATCTAGTGTTCCGCGGTATTTTGGTATATCGAAATATCATGACACAAAAATTATACAATACCTAATGTTAGGGGTTTAAATTGTATTTTTTCGATCCCGTCTTTTTTTTTATGGTGATATCGTTTTTCTTTTTTTTTCTTTTTTGAGACTTCAAAACAACACTTTAATTGTGTGATTTAAAAACAATATAAACTCTTTTTGCATATACAAGAAGAAACTAACTTTCCTGCGCTGTGCGTTCTCGGAAAATTTCATTACACTGCCCAAGTACCAATATTGTGGAACTATTTTGATTATCCATTAAATGAAAGCAGCAATCCAGTTGAAGGTGGACATCCAAAATGTAGGAGGTGTTTTAAAGAATGAAAACTTTCAAAGACGAAACCGTCACACCCACGAGCACATTAACATGCTTGTTTTTCTGGCAAAGAATTTACCACTTGTAAAAAAAAACATTGTTAAAGTGTGCTGCAAGAGACAGCCTTGTTGTAAATTCTGTCTTGGTCTTGGTTTGATAAAAACAATTTTTTCATTAGTAATAAATAGTAATAAAAAGCTTTGAGAAAAGTATTTGTGTTATTTTGTTTTACAGTATTGTGGCACTGGGTGTTTTTCTTTATACTCATCCCTGCATTAACAGTTCTCTTTTTATATAATTTATATTAAGCTTTCTTTACAGTTGTATTTAATAGTTGGTGGCAATAATTTTGATCACACTATTTTCTGTAATTATTATATAAAAAGAGAACTTGTTTCAACTGAAAATAAAATAAAATAGCAAGCATTCCACCATGCTTAAGCATTAAGTGTGTTTTAGCCTCTACCACACTTTGCACTAGCAAACATTTTTATTTGACAGCCATTTAACATGTAATGGACATAAAATGATAATATCGAATATTGTGATCTTATGCAGGGTATCGAGGTAGCCTAAATCAGGTATCGCAGAACACTACTTGAATCCATATTCAACAATGTACATTTCAAAACTGTGATTCCTGTGATCATCCGTTTGAGGTGATTTGCATACTCACTGGTTCCTGGACGTATGTCTGACATATCTATCAAGGGCCCTGAGTTTTGGATCAGGGCCGGGTGATGCAGAGTAACGCCAGTGCAGAAGCTCTGTGGATTCACCGATTGGCTGAACTCCGTGTCTGTGACAGGAATTGTGGCTTTATCCTCGCCTGTGACAGGAAAGGAGAAGGTGATTACTAACACGTGCCTGAATATCAAACAAGCATGGGAAATATAAAACAGATTCACTTCCACCTGACTCCTCCCTACCCAGCCCGCTAGACCACTGTTCGTCTTGTTCCCCCTGACCCACTAACCAGTCTGTTTAATGCCCTCATCCTCGATGAGCAGCTGGACGCGGGGGATGTCAATGTGGAGCCGGGGCCCCTGAGGCGGCCCCTTCACAGGTGTGTCGAAGTTGCGATTGTTCTTACTGCTCCAAGACACAAGGGATACAAAAAAAGTATTGCTTGCTGACTTTCCTAGAAACAGAGAATGGAATGGAACTGGAATGGGCAATGAAATGTCAATATCTAGACACCATTGTGCTACAAGCAGAAAGCATGAATAAATTTGATTAAACTTAATGAAAAATGTCAATACTCAACTCTACTCAACTCTTATGCATCCATATAAAAATACCCTCATAATTCATAGTTCAATATGCATTCATTAAGCTTCTGCTAATATTTCAATGTAAATAATAATATTAATAATAAATACATCCAATTTTTTTTGTTATTCATAAAATATAATTGTCTATCACCAGGACCTGGGATGTCTCGATAAGTAATAAAATGACACACTTTAGTTTTGTTAACCAACAAGAAGAAAGCTAAAACCTTTACCTGATTAGCATATCTGCAAGGCTCTTAGCATCTGCAAAAAAACACAAATAAAGTTCAAATGGAAATGCCTAAAATCCCCCACTGATTGTTCCCATCTGCTCTCCCAGCTCACTTCCCTTCAGTCCCATCTCTCGTCCTCACTCACCCCTGAGCCGCTTCAGCCTCTTCTCCTTCCGTTTCTTGCGGACGACAAAAAGGAGGCCCAGCCCCAGTGTCACTAATATAACCGGGGAGGCAAAGGAGAAGAGCTTCTTCACGTCGTCCCTCTCCCCACGCGCCGACTTGATTGGGGGGATCGTGCCTGCAGCGATGGAGAGGAAGCATGCAGTTAATAGGTGGTATCAGCTGCAGGACGAAACCCAGAAGACTTCCAAAATAATCTAAACATTCAAACGACGCTTCACTAGACCACAGACATGTTTAAATACCACATCCCTAACATCTCATTACGTTATATGTCTGCGTTGTTGAATAAAGTGATGAGATTAAATGCCTCACGTGTCAGCCCTACAGCAACACACAAGATGAAAGTGTAAACCATATGACCACATTTCCAGATCAACCTCTGCTCTCCATGGCCTCTCCTCGCCCAGCTAGCTAAAATTCCCCTTCCCAAGGTGTCTTGACTCACTCCCGTCGTAGTCAGTTGTGGCAAACTGCGAGCTCTGGTTTCCGCAGCCCGCGCTATTGCAGGCCTTCACCTTCAGCTCATACCAGGTGGCCTCCCGCAGGTCAGCCAGAAAGAGGCTTGATGACACATTGGTGCGAAGGTTTTGCCAAGCCGAGGTACCCTTCGGACGAAACTCGAGCAGGACAGTGGCTATGGGGCAGCCGCCACTGGTCCAGCCCTGCAGGTTCAGGCCTGCATGCGTGGAGTTGACATGGGTGAGGAGTGACTGGTCCTTGTTGAACTGCGGCTCTGCAAGGACAAACGAGCAGAATTACGTGTCTGTGTGCTGGATTGTGAAACGGTGACTGATCCTTGTGGCTTCCACAAGTGTTTCAGATCATGCAGGTATACGGTAGATCTTACGGCTACATTAGTGGTCTAAAGCATTAGAATGACTAAAATATTATCTGTAATCCTTCTGTTACTTGCCCACATTCCTTCTCTATTCACTCACCCCGGCCATGAGTTTTGGCCTCGATGATCTCACTGATGCGGCCAGCACCCACACTGTTCTTGGCTGCCAGCTTGACCTTGTACCAGGTGCCACAGCGCAAGTTGTCCAGCCTGAACGAGTGCTCACTGGAGCTGATGAAAATGTCCTTCCACTCTTCCGTGTTATCCACTGAGTACTGCAAGACGAAGCCTGCGGAAACATGGCAAGCTGACCATTTACACGAGCCTTGCATTGCTGTAATGTCTCTTCTGCACACTGGAAGGACCTAACCCATTCTCCAAGGTTCTTGGAGCATTGTAATATCTCTTCTGCATACTAGAAAGAGCAAATGCATTCTTTCTTTGTTTCTCTAGGGTTAAATATGCCATATTTAAAACGATAAGAAACAGAAAAAATAAATAGATATTGCACACACAGATATTGATCAGAAGTACAGATGCACAGTTGAGTAATATAGAATAATACATAGAGGTAAACATACAAGGTTGTGACCAGGCCACATAAGAGTACATTGTTAATGTTGATATATGTTTTGAGTTCATAATTGCAAAAATAACGCAACACTTTTCAATGATACTGGCACATGTAATAAATGATTGGAAGCATTTCTTTTCTTTTTTCCTCCCCATAGATGGAACATTGGTGTATTTGTTTTATGGATTGCCAATATTATTTTTCACTGGGAATTTGAAAATTTGCAGGGTGGACCATTTTTCTTTAAAGTAAAGGACATTCAAGGTTATCGTTGACTTCAGATTTGTCTATCATATGTTCTTGTAAATTGTGTTATGTTGGTTAATCCTAGAAACAAGGGTTTGCATGTTTATTCGCCACTATGGTACAAACAGGCAGATGGCTACACCTGCACAAAGTGAAAGTGGACTGGAAAGTACCTCGGATGGAGCTGCCTCCATTGTCACCAGGGATCCAGGCCAGAGTGATGGAGGAAATGGAAGTGCTGGATACAGTGAGGCGTGGCTGGTCAGGGGGCACTTGGGTGAGAAGAAGACAGACAGACATTGGTGCGTCACAATTACTGGTGAAAACCAGTGTCTTGTCTATTTTTATGTTACACTGAGATATATACATGGAAAAGCCATATACTGGCAATATTGTGTTCTCTTTTTTCACTTTCACTATGACTTTAAAATGGAAATTTCCAACAAGGGACAACTTCTGAACACAATTTACAGAGACTGAAATTCCTATAAAGTGCCGGGTTAAACGTGCCCAATAATGTTCAATAATAAAACCTGGATTTAAAAAGCCATAGATCCCAATAAAAATGTATTTGTTTAATGCTTGAACAGAGCTGAAATAAAAATATATATAATTTACAAAACATGATTTTACTTACAGCTCTTTTGTTAGAGCATGAGTTTGCATGTGATCTAATGAATGAGTGGAAAATCCCAATCACATGGAAATACAGCTCTGGCTCAACTCCTTATTGTGCCTCACCTTGCACCAACAGATTTACAATGATGGTGTCGAAGCCCAAGGTGTTTGTGGCAGTACAGGTGTAGTACCCAGAATCCTCTGCTTTGATGGAGCGAAGCACCAGTGTGCCATTGGCCTGGATGAACCGATGCCCATCCAGCATCACAGGTATCACAGAGTCCTGACTGAGGCCCGAGCAAGAGACACAATAAATTATAACCATGTCATTAATGTATTTTTCTAACACTCGCAAAGGACTGAGAGACAAAATTACAGAAATGTCGAACAGAGGGGGAGAAAAAGAGTATATCGGTACCATGAGTGAATGGAGTGAGGTAAAAACCAACAACACTTTAAATACCAAAAAAAATTTGGGGTTACAGCATTATATATCAATATATATCTAAACAATTTACCAATTTAAATGGGATTTACGCGGGTTCTAGCGATCATTATTGAACTAGAGTTAATATACAATATAATGAGCTTAATATATAGCACTTGGTCTATGTGTTATAAGCGCATGTTCTTTTATGTGCCTTTTGAGCGAGTGAGCAACGTCTGTGTGTAGTGCTGGGGTACGCTGACCTGTCTTTTGTCCACTTGATGGTGGGAGTAGGTTCTCCCACTGAGCTGCATGGCAGCCGTACCTCCTTCATCCAGGGTGAGGTCACTGTGCCTCCAAATGAAAGAATCCTGGCAGGTGCTAGAAAAAGCAGGATGCCAGAATAAAGAAAACAGGGCATAACTTATAACATCAGAATTTAGCTAGGGCACGTTCCGGGCAACGTTTAGGCTATTGCCTTCACGGGGGTGACCGAATAGCCACAAATGAGATATAAGATATAGTCACATTTGCACTGGGACCTCATGTCATTTACTTACCTCACAGCCACAGTCACACGATCACCTGCCACCCATCAGACCTCCCTGTAGGACTCACCCTTTCCAGCAGGTTCCACAGTGACTTTGTCACTAATGTTGCCTCGGCCAGCACTGGTGACTGCTGCAGCCCAGATGAGGTACTGCTGCCCGCGGGTCAGGTGTGTGATCCGGTAGAACAGCATCTCAGGGTTAGCCTCATATTCACTGGGGGCCTAGATAGGAGGGGTATGCTATAATTTACCATATAGTGATGTTTCAGAAAAGAACAGCTCATGGGGTAAAGAGAGAGATAGTGGAATATGAATTGGGATCAACTGAGAGCAGACAGGAAAAGGGAGCTGAGGAAATGCAAACGGAAAATAAGTATAGCATTGAAAATTAAGCCATTTAACGGGAATTATCTCCTGTAGGAATCTGTAGATAAGGACAGCAAAGAGAGAGTAACTGGTGCTTTTAGATACTGTGATCCCTGCTGGTTTAATGGGAACTCTTGGGGCACTTGTGGCCATTTTAACTCAACCTTATGCCAAATGTCCAAACACATTCTTGTCACAGGAGGTCCCTCATGCCCCAGGAGTCACTCTCGGTACCAGACAGTGCAATAATACAGCTACTAACCCCATGCTCCTCTGTCTGCACCCAGAACAACAACCCCAAATCATTGCCCGGTCACTGTGTACGTCACCCTCAAAGCCTCAGAGTTGGGGGTTTATTATTTCTCGGAACGCGCCAGATTAACACCGACAGAGTCTGGAGTGATCGTGATGCGAAGAAGCAAATGAAAACAAAAATGCACTTTTTGACACAAATACTTTTACAAGGAATTTGTTAAGTGCAAAGTCAAATACCACCCAAATTATTACAGTGCCAGGGGATTTCAACAACACATCCTCGAGAAAGACCTAGAGAAGCCTCACGGCAGTCAGGGAAAACACACGGAGCATAGCAGTTCGTCATAACCGAGTAGAAGATTATCATCAAGACTTGCAGTACCACGCAAAAGTCTAAGGCACCCTAGCTCTTTTACATAAATAAACGTGTTCTGAATTTGAGTGTCAGTAAAAAAGAGCCATTTTTAGATGTCCAAACATTAATTTTTCAAAAGAAGATAAAGTTCTACAACAGATGGTTTCGCCTCCACAGAGCCCTGATCTCAACATTATCGAGGCTGTCTGCGATAACCTGGAGAGACAAATGCAAGCGAGACAGCCAAGGTCTGTAGAAAAACTGTGGAAAGTTCTCCAAAATGCTTGAAACCTAAGAGAATGTATGCAGTTTTAGGGTGGTCACACCAAATATAGCATTTTTTTTCTTCTCCTGTTTATTGGCCTTTATTGTATTTTTTATATATCTAGGAACTTCTCATTTCTTAATTTTTGAAAGCATCTTTGCATTACAGAATTTTTTGATCTGTGCCTAAGATTTTTGGACAATACTGTACATCATGGCATCAAACGGTATACTCAAACAGACTTTTGAGATCTCACTGACACCTACTTAACTCTCAGATAATTGTATCTCTTTCACTTAGCACTTCTTAAACCCATCTCTTCCAGACAGGCACTTTAATAGCATTCAAATCTTTCCAGGATTAGAAACGGACACGCATTGCAAATTAAACGGAATCATTGTGTAGGACATGTTTAAATTACAATATTTTGTGTACAGTCCAAAAACAATACAAGAAAAGATCATTAATAAAATCTATTTTAAATAGCTGTTCAAAGAAAAGGTGCAAGGGAGAGAGTATTTTTTCAACCAACTCAACAATGCACTGGTCTCCAATGGAAAGAAGAGTTCATATTACTTGAAATGTTGGACGCAGGTCATTTCGATATAAAGCTCCTTATGATTGGAATAATCTTCCTCTTTTTTTGGAAATCCACTACCTCTTTCCGTTGCTTCAGGTCATCTTTATTCTCTCATCTTAAAACAATGTTTTTTAATTCATGTCTTATTTTCTTTAGATAATTTTTGTTACAAATAACCTGAAGGCAAACTGCTTTTATTGGTCTTTTTGTTGTTTGAATTGATGCATTGCTGGGTTTTTGTAACTAACGTTGTTTTGTCTATGTGTTTTATAAGTCTTGTACTTAGGACCCCCTCGAAAATGAGATCAATCTCGGGGGGCTATCCTTTCAATAAATTCAAATTCAAAGCTTTGCAGCGTTGTTGGGTGGGATGAAACTCCACATAAAATAGGAGAAATGCCAGAACGCGCCAATATGTGACCCTAAAGATGCACATCCCCCTGAGTTTCTTAAGGGTTCAGGGTTAAAGAGGGCGTACCAACTCTAAGGTGTTTTCTCTCCGAAAAAAACCTGGGATGGACTCAATGAGACAGCTAAAAACAGACCTATTTTGGCACAGGACCCTTCTGCTTTACTGCTGGACAATACCCAATCTTTAGGATTTGTTCTTAGAGTACACATTAATGGACGAGACCCGGGCTCGGGTATCAAAGGTCAGATTTACCAAGTCAATCGAACAGAAGCTTTTGGACTGCAGGTAGCACAGAGAGAGCAGTGCAATATTTCTATTCTTTATCAGACGGGTACGTTTACCTTTTCACCCCATCCCTGTTTTATAGCTCTCTCAGTGTTTCAGTTTAGTATCTTTAGTAGCTTATATGGCAGCATATATTTCTTGGCTGTATCAATTATTTTTTTGCAATGATTTAACACATTTTTTTTTTAAATCTCATATTTATTTTAGTTTGGCTACATTTTTGTGAAACAGCTTTAAGCTTTTGATTAATGCTGCTTGCATGTAACCAACAGTGCTCAACGAGGCCTACGTTTATAAATATTCTATTCTAACACCAGGTGTCGCCATTACTAAGTGAATATTAACCGTGCCGTAAGGATTCTGTAAGTATTTCTCACTACATGGATTTCGAAAATTAACACAAATTAATGATTTGTTTTTGTTCCAGAATACAGGAAATTAGAGTTCAGTGGGTAAAAACGTTATTGTTTTTCAAAAAATGTGAAATGTGGTTCATGTCTCAAAGAATACATTTAATAAAATAAATTGTATTCATTTGAATACCCCCCCCCCTCTCTCTATCACACACACACACACACACACACACACACACACACACACACCATGTAAGGTATACTCCTGACACTAATAACTTCAAAAGATGCACATACCTGAACTCAAAGGCAGTG